>OMOT01039730.1:0-11317 GCA_900312575.1 Acanthochaenus luetkenii | reverse complement strand
GTGTATACAGTCTATACTGTAATCATGACCCTGCCCTGTGCTCATGACAGGACTAAACTTTACTGTGGTGAACCATACAGGCCTCATCCTTTGAATCTTCTAAAATGTGGTTTTGCTTAACCCATTTGAATGAGGACTGCAATTATTCCACCATTTAACAGCTTCTAATTTTCAACAAAAAGAGCTGCCATAAGCTTGACATTTTATACAATTTCTAGTAGTCTGGCTCCCTCCAACTAAAGCCTATGAATTAGCCTACATCTAATGACTAGAGTACCAGAAACAAACCTCAACTTGCAAATTATTTGAATGTTTTAATTTGAGCGTAAGCGTTTTCACATTCGCAGATCTCCAAGAGAATGCAGCAATACTGTATACGTATCCGCAAACATTTCAGAGTTTCACGGAATGCATCATGAATCTCTCACGTCCGTCACAGTGATTTTAAGGACACTATCACAGCTGTGAGACGCACGCTCACTAGGAATGCTAGTATTACGGAGGCGATTTCACCGAAGTCGCATCGCATCAGGGCCAGTTTTAGCCTGCTATATTAGGGTGAGCTGGTAGAAATAATAGGTGGGCAACTTGGGCGGTAGGCAGCCCAGAGGTTAGAGAAGCGGACTAGTAGCCCGCCCCGGCCCATAGCCACCACCGGCACTGTGTGTATTGCTACTCATTCATCACCACTATTCAATCATAAGATCTACTTTCATCATGCTTTATATGTACATATTTGACCTGATTATTGTTGTTATTATTATAAATATATTCCTTTGCATGAAGTCATCTCCTGTGTTCATTGTCTGGGTTTGAATTCAAGCGAGCTTGGAATTCAACCTTCAGATGAGACCTGTTGATGTTGTTATCTGGTGCCCCTTTTCTGATTCAAATCGAAGCTAACTCTTAACTATTTATATTGCTATCTGACACCATTAATTAAACTATTCACGCTACACTTAGTGTTGCTCACAATATCAAGAACAATAGCAGGTTCTTGGCAACACTAGTGCCACTCCTCGAAACTAAAGCCTTGCATACTGCGCACATTGGTGTTTTACTGGTGGAATTTTCCATTGGAAAATATGAACAAATTGATGACAATAGCTCTAACTAACGTCACGCTCTCCGCTAGCAGCACACCTGTTGTTGTTGGCTTTTGTGGCGTGAATGAGCTTTCATCACGTGATACATGACCTGATGTCGGATTGGTGCATAGACTTACATACTCGCCGATAACCGATTCAGCATAGGCGGGGGAAATATCCTTTAGAATATGGATTTATCTTTCTATTAGACTATTTTCAAGGTAAGAAAACAGCTGACAGTTATATTTTTGGGTGGTCTAATTTTTCTGTATTATTATTATGATTTGTTATTGTTTGTTCATCAAAATTCATTAGCACCTGCTATAAACAATCCAGCTGTGTGAAGGCAGCTGCGTGCCTATAAATTGTGTCTCCGAAATCCAGAACCGAAAAAATATTATACAGTCCTCTTCCTTACAGACACAGGAAAGTAGGTCATATTTCTGTACATGTGGCCAAGTTTCAACTGCAGCTTTTTGACAAGGTTATCTACATGTGCTCTGAAGGAGAGTCATTGATCCTGGTGTCCAGGTGTTTATAATGAGGGACTTTCTCATCAGGAGTACTGTCTAATGTATTCAGTGAGTATTCAGTGTGTTTTAGCTCTGGTGAACAGCATGTATTTAATCTTTTCAGCGTTTAGCGGAGGTTTGAGGTTTACATGTTTTTTTGGCTCGGCACTGAAGTTGCCCCTTTGTACAGGACTGTGTGGTCTGCGTAGATATGGACATTACAATTGGTTATTAATGAGACAGTGTTATTTTTATAAACACTGAAGAGAATTGGACCCAATATCGAACCCTGAGGTACACCTTTGTCAATGCTTCGAAACTCAGAGCACCTTTTCACGTTGGGACTTTTCAGACAGGCAGCTTTTAAACCAATTTAAGGCATCACAGTTAAAACCAATATGTGACAGACTACTTAAAAGCGAGGAATGATCAACTGTTTCAAAGGCTTCTGAAAGAACAATAAATGGAGCAGCACAGTGGTGCCACTATCCAGAGCAGATACAATATCATTTATAACCAAAGAGGTGGCAGTAATAGTAATGTACCCAGCCCTGAACCCAGATTGATGAGTACCGTACACAATAAAGAGTCCCTAGTAAGAAAAGTCTTAAATTGTTCATATAAGGTTTCCAGAATTTAAGCCAGATAAATAGTTTCTATATAGGGAGATATTTAGATCACATTTATCCCCAACATTATGTAGAGGAGTAACATGTGCCACACTTTGTATGAGTTATACAATCCACTATCAAAGGGGTAGAGATGTTAAGGAATAAGGAATTGTACTGTCTTCACCAGTGGCTTTTAGTATCGGTGGCAGAGAGTGCCTTAGAGACGTTTTGGGATGTGAAAGCACAGAAACTAAAACTAGACAGAGATTTGTTCTCAAAAGGCAAAGAGTCATCTCTTATAAGAGTAGAAGACTCTAGATTACCGGGTGGTTTAAATGTTTATTGAATGCTATGCCTAACTCCTTCTGCCCAAAAGAAGAAAATGCCTTAAAAGTAACGTTCTCCTTATCGTACACCATGTTCTACATTTACCCTCCTCACTCAGAGGAAAGACGTGTGTCCACACACCCAGTAGTTAGGGGTTAGTTGGTAAATGTATAGAGCGCTGTGGCCTCTACCACTTTAGCTGAGGAGGGGCGGGTTCCAGTAAACGCAGGGATTCCTTATGGGTAACCTGTAATTACAGCAAATTAGAGAGTTTCTGTAGCGATGTCCCAGTTACTGAAAGCACCCACCCTGCCATGTTCAACATGGTCTGAATTACCTCCCAGAGTAGATCAGGGTTAGAACCTGTGCATAATTTTGGATAAGAAAACTATAAAAAGGTTGCACACGTGGACACAGACGCTTCTACCAGTTGGCACAGAAGGAACCGAATGTCAAGCTGTAGAGCTTAGAAAGTCAGTTGCTTTATGAGAGTCAGTTGTTTTATTTACCCTGCCTTTGTCTGCAGCATGTCTGAGACAATTCACATGTATTTGTTAAAGACACTGTCCCTCTTTGCACTTTGTACACGGGGGTTGTAAGGCCTCACGGTTGTTTCATTGATTGTTTTCAAAGTGTGAGCAGACAGACTGGTGACCTTATGCACCGGTTATCTGTTTTGGGGTTCTGGAGGTCATCCTTATCAGTTAAGGAGGCCAGGTTTCTGAATATGGTCGGCTAACATTTCAGCTGTGGTTCTACTAACCTAAATATGAAAAACACGTTTTTCAGGGACTGCTCCTGGCTTTTAGCTCTCTGCCTAGTTGTGCAGTGATGTCACCTCCCCTTGTGTGATGCAGTGCTCTTATTACATTAGCTGGCTGCTGGCAGGGGCTATGCCACCGGCTTGCTGATGTCATCTGTAGGGGCCTCCTTTCTCTTCCTCCCTCTTCCCTCCTTCTCTCTGCCTCTCATCGCTCATCTGGATGTCTGAGCGAGTCGGGGCTTGTTCTGGGAGGTGAGCGGACTGGATGGAGCCCCTCCGGACTGGAGAGCAGGGGCGTGAGAGTGAGAGAAGCAGTTTGTTCAGGGCTCGACCACGCTCCCAGGAGAAAGGCAATCTTGCAGACGGCCAGACTTTCCGCCGATGCATCATAACCGTAAAGGAAGTGGGCCATGGAGGTAAAGTGCTCTTCTTTTCCTCCCTTCCCCCGCGGTGTTGTGCTGAAGGACCGGGCAAACTCTGTAGCCCTGCAGTCCAGTAGACATAGATGTGGTGGATTGTGGGTCTGTAGTTTTTGTTGCGCCGATTCCATGTGTGCAGGCCTGTCTAGGTAGCTACTCTAGCGGTGTGAGCCAAGATATTGTGGTACATGTTGATGTTGCCGTAGTTATTTATAGCTTTCTGAACAGCTGAAGCAGCAATGACAGCGAGCATGTCATGTCTTCCCTTTCTCCCTTAAAGAAATCCTGTGCAGAGCATTTCCCTTCAGGACTGTAGCCGCTGCAGGGACAGCATTAGCTGATACACGTGCCTGGAGTCGGTGTGGCTGCTAACTGATGATAAATACAGGTTTCTACCAACATGGATTCCAGATAAGCATAGACAAGCAAAGTACAATAAGGTTGGAGTTGAATATGGCTGCTGGATCCCCCTGTTGTGTAGGGAACGTGATCTATGATTTTGTGTAATCATATTGTCTTGTTGCTCCGTTTTGACACTGGGCATTCTTGTCTATTTGCCAGTTGCTGTAGTCTACTTCACACACCCTTTTCAGGACAGATATAATCTGAGTTTGTGTTTAATAAACTCATCACCTGCCAAAGATGCCGTGAAATCACAATGGTCATGGGACACTGGACATCTCTGGATTTGACTCAGTGATACAATGTGTTGTGCTTTCTACCGAAATGCTCTGGATTCCTTCTCGAACCAATACTTACCCTGCTCAATAGAACATAAGCGACATAAAAGCTTTTGGC
The DNA here is from genome assembly GCA_900312575.1 of Acanthochaenus luetkenii. Lineage (NCBI taxonomy): Eukaryota > Metazoa > Chordata > Actinopteri > Beryciformes > Stephanoberycidae > Acanthochaenus > Acanthochaenus luetkenii. The sequence goes on along the minus strand of OMOT01039730.1, from coordinate 6,799 downwards.
CGTATCAGATGTCCTGCCATCCGCATGCCGTTTGTGTTTGCAGTGGAAATACTTTCATGAATGTGTGTGAAACAATACATATTGTAAGCATTGCTCACCAACAGTTTTGGGGTATTGCCATTAGCCGCTGACACGTGTGTTTGGCAGTCTGGCCTGCTGTGGTGAATGCATCCAAGGACCCCTTGAGCTGCTGTGGATACCTGTGTGTGTGTGTTTCAGACGTGTGCATGTTGTGACCTCTGTCCCATCCGTCTCCTCATAGGTTGACAAGCGGCAGCAGAGTAAAGACTCTGTGTTCTTCCGCGATGGAGTGCGCAGGATTGATTTTGTCCTGTCGTATGTCGGCGATAGAGATGGCGAGAGGAAACAGGTAAAAAATGTATAAAAGACCTCCTGTATACAGCATCTATTTTCCTATTTCACTGACCTTAAGCAGATGTTTGGGATTTAACAGATTTTGCATTTCTTGTTGCATGTGTGATAGTGCCAGTTATTTCTAACTGAGCAGATGAGTGACACAGAATATTATTCATCCTGCCCAGAACCTTTCCAAGCAATATCAGTAACAGCTCAAGTTAATTCCACTAGTACTTTCAGGATTACATAGGTAATGCGAGGCAGCTGCATAACACAAATACCACAAACACTGATAACGTTAGATAAACTGTTCGTCTCAGTTTGTGTCAGTAATCCTCTCAAGGAATTTTCTGAGAAGGTCACTTCTACATTCAAATGAACTTTGTGACCCTACTTACTCAGGTACATGAGCTTTGTAGTTGTCAAGTATTTGCGCAGTATTTGAGCAAAAGTCATTGGCTAGATGTCTTTTTGTGGCTGGTCTAGTCATCGACTGTGGAGCGTTGAATGGCCCAGTGTTTGATACTGGGCTGTTAGCCTTCACACCTGGGCGTTACTGCTCCATGGCTATGAGGCCAGTCTGCTGTCGGTGCCGACTCATATCGACCACTGAAACAGCCTCGTCAGTGAGTCAATATCCTGCCCTGGCCAGGAACTCGCTCATTCTTTCCACAGTGCATGAGGACCAGCAAACGGGAGGACCACTTCCTGTGTGTGTCATCCTATGTTATACAATACATTTCAGCCATGTCAAGGGAGGTTCAATGTTTGGTTGGCAAATTAAACTAATAAATGTATCCCGATGGCTGTTTTTTACTCTATAGGAGAGGAGAAAGGAGTATGAGGCCAATCTAGAGAAAGCAGGTCTGGAGCTGGAGACGGAAGATAAATCGGTAAGAGCCCCCTGGTTGCTCTCTATATGCTATCTAGTCCAGACAGAAGATTATTAATTAGCTACCGTTTTAGATAGAAACTGTGATAAGCGCCTTAATCGTGACCATCGGTTTATTCGTTTATCACTCTCGTTCTCGCCAGGAGTCAGACGATGGGAAGACTTATTTCCTCAAGATCCACGCTCCGTGGGAAGTGCTGGCCACCTACGCGGACGTGCTGAAGATCAAGGTGCCCTTCAAGGCCAACGACATCCCGAACAACGCGGAGATTCCCATGAACTGGCTCACCACCCCGTTCCGTCTGCCTGAGCGCGTCATGCACCCTGAGCCAGATTACTTCACAGCTCCCTTCAACAAGAGCAAGTCCGACTTCTTCCTTATCGACAACAAAGACACGTTCTTCCCTCCCTCCACTCGCAACAGGATAGTAAGGACACCTTGACCGTGACTTTCTTATCTTATTTGTGGCCTTTAAATGATAAGATTCCACTTGACATTCTGGACAACGCTGAGTTTGTTATCAATATGATGTAGTTCTGTAAGCAGACCTAGACATGTGGCTGAAGATTAGATTTTTGAAAATGCTCATTTAAGTGGCTAATAAATGCTAAAGTCAAAGGTTATTAGCATAATAATAATAATAATAAACAATAAGACATTACTGTACATCCTGTTCCTCTCTCTGCCCAGGTCTACTACATCCTGGCCCGCTGTCCGTACTACAAGGAGGAATGTGGGGATAAAGACAAGAAGGGAATCAAGAGGTTACTCAACAATGGCACCTACACCTCTGCCTTCCCTCTGCACGACGTGAGGCTCTTTTTGTGATTAACCGCTCCTATATCACTGGAAAATGCCGTGGGGTCTACAATGGAATGTGCACTCAAACAGTAATATCCTGTTTGAGGCCGTGTTGGATGTAGCATTGCAAGGATGAATGAAAATTGCAGTAATGTAATGAATGCAGTAACAAACTGTGTCCTCTCTGTGTGTGCAGTGTAGATACTGGTTGAGATCGAAGGATCCTAGCTGCGAAAGTGAGAGATACAATCTCTACAAATACTGGGCCAGATCCTTATGCTTCTTCAAGGAACAACCTCTCAACCTTATAAGGTAGGACCTCAATTCAAATCACTCATTTATCTTGTGCATTTGGACATCAGCCCGGCTGAAGAATTGACAGCAAGAATTGTGTTGTTTTTGCCTCAAACAGGAAGTATTACGGGGAGAAGATAGGTATTTATTTTGCGTGGCTGGGTTTCTACACTGAGATGCTGTTCTGTGCTGCAGTAGTAGGCGTGATCTGTTTCATCTACGGACTCCTCACCTACGACGAAAACGAGTGGAGGTGAGTCCTGTCGAGAGTGCTTGGCTTGGATTCTAACCCCAACGTTAACCTTGTTTTGTAGGTGTTTCATATGCCGTGATATTATCAGTATGCTGATCGTTTCATTGTTAATGTTTTGAAAAATCCCCTTGTTTCCCTTTAGCAAGGAAATATGTAACGAGGAGATCGGAGGCAACATCGTCATGTGCCCGCTGTGTGACAAGAAATGTGGCTACTGGAAGCTCAACTCAACGTGCAGCTCATCATGGGTAAGACGTCTTTGTGATTGAGATGAGTCGTCCTATTTTCTTCATGCATTTTCTTACTACGTGACAATTATTGGGTGATTGATTGCATCTAAATGTCGACTATCCCTTTTGTCAATAGTATCTCATGATTTCTCCAACGTGTTCCTCTTTCAGCAATCGCATCTATTTGACAATGTGGGGACGGTGTTTTTTGCCATATTCATGGGGATTTGGGGTGAGTACAAAATTCTAATCCAGTGCGCCACCTAGTGGGAGCTATTAAATCCTACAAGATATGGTCCGACAGCAACCAATCAGATTATTCATTCAAAATCACAGCTACTCCCTCTACCTTTAAGCGAAATACCAGTATGACTAAGAGATAACAGTCCATGTGGTAGAAAGCATTATTGGTTAAGAAAACAGTCAATGTCTATTCCCACACCAAACCTTCATACTTGCACAGAATATGATGACTCACCGGACTCTCCCTTCAATTCAAACTTTATAGTCCTGAAAGGAAGACATTAAAAACACACAATAAAGTCACACCATTAAAAAACAAACACAATAACAACATATAACGTAAAAGCACAATAACATACCAACAAAATGCCACAATAATATAACGTGTAACATGTGGCTACATAATTTCATGTGTATATCAAGCAGTCTAATTTCAGTGGGTTTGCATTTATCCCTGGTTATTTTAGTCTGTATGCGGTGTGAAGTGGCAGCCACAGGGCATCAGCTGTCCTCTGAGGGGCCGACCAGGGCGGTCAAGAATGACATTGGCCTTTCTCACCGCAGGCCGCTCATAGATTTCTGTCATTTGTCACAACAAGTGGCCTTACTGGATATTTTCACAAGCTGACCAGTCAGTTTTTTATTGTTTTAGCTTAAGCCACCAAACCAGGCTATGACGCAAAAAGGTTCAAACAGATTCAATAAAACAAGGCTATCGTTTTACTTCAATACTCGCCATTTTACCACGATGCTCCTGGTGTAACGGGCCGTATGCCTCTGCAGTGACTCTGTTCCTGGAGTTCTGGAAGCGGCGGCAGGCCCGACTGGAGTACGAGTGGGATCTGGTCGACTTTGAGGAGGAGCAGCAGCAGCTGCAGCTTCGGCCAGAGTACGAGACCAAGTGCACCAACCGCAGGCTGAACCGCATCACTCAGGTGTTTGACTTTCTAATCTATAACTCTGAGCATAGGAACAGCTTTATGTCTGTGTAGCTTCTATAATGCTTTAGTAGGCAGACATATGGTAGGAACTGGAACTATTACACTAAGGATTTTAAGTACCACATGCCTCTGGTATTTATTGGATACATGTTATATGCAGTGAGCCAGTTGCAGTCATTGATTTGGACTACAAAGCTGCTTTGTGTGGAGACTCTTTGTCTAGGACTAGGCTTATGTATGTGAAACTGGTTTGGGGGACATGGGATGGTGTACTGATAAAGTAGTTGATCATATTGATTTTCAGTGTCCTTTGGCTGCACTAATACGTAGTGATAGACAGACTTGTAAAATGAATAGAGACAGGGCTGTAATTTGCCCTGACCGTCCGCCACATCCCACCCGTCTGTAGGAGGTGGAATGGATTCTTGACAGGACCGCTGCTGATCTAGTGGGGAAATTGTTTCTGTGCTGGGCCACCGTGATGCTGTGGGTAAGGGTGGCCCTTAAGGTGGAATGCCAGTTTGGTGGGGAAGAGGTGTTGGTGTGGTCTAGCTTGTGTGAATAACATAGACATTTCTGGAAAGACTCTGCGGCATGAGGTTCCATTTCTACCTGCGGCATTATGCCTGGTGGATCAGTATCTTGGAAGAGGTTATTGCAAAAAGCATGGCTTTACCAAGAGACTGCTAGAGGACAGATTGGGCTTCCAAGCTCTCATCTGAGGCCAGTGGTAATTAAGGGAACCTGGCCAAGTAGAGTGGTCTCTTCAGGATATAACCAGTGTGACTGACTCCCTTGTCCCTGCTTTGCTTGGTTACCATGTAGGAAATGGAGCCTTACTTACCCATAACAAGCAAGTGTGCTCGCACATGCCTGTCTGGAGCCACCGTCCTTTTCTGGGTGAGCATCATATCTTTATCGATCAAAATCATCTTCATCTTCCATCTGTATCTCCACCCTCCACTATCTTTTGTCTTTTCCAACCTGCATCACTATCACGTGACCAGAATATGTGTCATCATGATCAATAAACAGTCTAATGTGAATATTTAGCATTGGTAAAAAAAACACCCAAAAACGACTTACTATAGTTTATATAACCTCTAAAAAGTAATATACAAGTTGAAATGTGAACGAGAGTAATCATATTAGATGTGTGCTCATGGGGCATGTGTGCATTCTGCAGGCATGAGACTTAATTTGTTGTGTTTCCCGTATGTTGTCAATAATTCAGCATGCTTAATCCATATGAGTGTCTTGCGCTTGCAGCACATATGGTATGGTATTTTCACTGTACATTTGTCTTGTGATTTGCTGTGCCACGTAGCTGTCTTTCATGTGTCCCCGCTGTTGTGTCTGTCCTGAAGATCTCATTGATCATTGCCTGCATCATTGGGGTGATAGCGTACCGCCTGGCGGTATATGCAGCCTTCGCCAGCATCATGAAGGACAGTCCCACCAACAACCTGCAGGTGGTGGGCTCCCTCATCACCCCACAGCTGGCCACCTCTGTCACCGCCTCCTGCATCAACTTTGTCATCATCATGATCCTCAACCTTATGTACGAGAGAGTGGCTATATGGATCACTGACATGGGTGAGGGACCAGACAGAGAGAGCATATCCCAGCATTTATATATTTTATATTTATATAAATATCTACATCTCTGTATAGGGCTCCTCGATATGACGATATATATCGTGGGACGATAGAAAAAAAATGTACGTCAGTATTCTACGGCATTCCCGACCGCGCTTTACGCTCTCTACACGTGGACTGGAAAAACATACGAACACGGTGGAAGATCAGAATATTTTTTCCATATCGCACAGCCCTATTATCTCTGTATGTAGCCACGTATTAAAGCAATTACTGTCAGTCCTTGGCATTGTTAAAGTGTGTTCTTCCTAATGTTTATGCATTGATATACGTTTTATTAACTCTTTATGTGACAGAAATCCCCAAGACCCACCTGGAGTATGAGAACAAACTGACGGTGAAGATGTTCCTCTTCCAGTTTGTCAACTACTACTCCTCCTGCTTCTACGTGGCTTTCTTTAAGGGCAAGTTCGTCGGCTATCCTGGAGACTACACTTACATGTTTGGCAAATGGAGCAAACTGAGGAATGAGGAGGTACCATGTCTTACTAGATTAGATGAATTCTGCTTAGAGCCACGAAGTTCAGTTAAGGCTAAGTTTTCCCTCTTTCCCGTCCTCCCTCCATCCTGGTCTGTCTGTGTTCAGTGTGACCCTGGTGGCTGTCTGATTGAGCTGACCACCCAGCTGGTGATAGTGATGACTGGTAAACAGGTGTGGGGCAACATCCAGGAAGCTCTGGTCCCGTGAGTACTCCCGACTGTACCCACCCTCCGCATACACTATGCCAAGGCCTGTAGTCTCGTCCACTCTATAGAGGCACGCACTCGCAAATCTCCCTATCAACCACAGCTGGTGCCAACATGGAGGTCCATTGGAGAATTGGCTTGGCGCAAATAATGCCTATAGCAACCGGCGACAAAAAGAGAGAGAGATACCTGAAAAGATTGTTTAGCCCCAGTCTCTTCTCCAAAGCACAAGTTGTAGGTTGCAAATAGTCAGCTCAGTTAAACTGGGTTTTTGGCTTTGTTAGCTAGCTAACTAGCCAGCAGCTGACATTCACACAAAATCAATCAGATGATCAGATGATCAGATGCAGATGATCAGTGGCTAGTAGTCACCCAGTCAAGCGCAGCACAGAAATTAACCACGTTTATCGAGCCCTCTTGAGACGTCAAGTCGTATCTTTA
>OMOT01039726.1:0-13695 GCA_900312575.1 Acanthochaenus luetkenii | reverse complement strand
CTGTTTAGCTGAATGTATTAAAATGCATAATTAAGTTAATTAAAATATTTCTTTCTTTCTTTCTTTCTTTCTTTCTTTCTTTCTTTCTTTCTTTCTTTCTTTCTTTCTTTCTTTCTTTCTTTCTTTCTTTCTTTCTTTCTTTCTTTCTTTCTTTCTTTCTTTCTTTCTTGCCTCTCCAGGTTCGGGTGGAGGGGAGGACAGTAGTGCACAGCGTTACAGTGCCGACCCCACAGGTGTTTTGGGGGAGCGAGGAGCAAAAGGAGATCAGGATCATGACGGTTACATGACTGCCATGAGGGACAAGAACAGCTCAGGTAGAGCAGGAAGCCACATACAGTGGCAAGCTTTGTTGAACAACATGGCAAATTATTCAAGTCAAGATTATTTATATAGCCCTTAATTACAGTTATAGTCTCAAAGGGCTTCACAATGGCCACATTATGAAACAATAAATAAATACAATATATGAAAGCAACCTTAGACCCTCGATAAGAACAAGGGAAAACTCCCACAAAGTATTGCTTTGTAAGTTGATCATATGTCCATAAAGATATTGGATGTGTCCATGGAAGGAATAGAATAGAATAATTTGTATTCATTTATATTTTGCATTTTGATAGATGATATGCAAACTTCTCAGAAGTTACTGAGCTGCAGACTTGTTATTTTGGTCTTCTAACATGACCTTCTGTTGTCTACGATGCCATATGATGATTTGAGGTGTATGGCACCGATATCCAGCAAAGGTTTCTTCATTCTATCTTATTTTACACACTTTTATTCTGAGGGTTGCCTAATGTGCATCACCTACACCAGAGGGAGAAAAATCACTGAGACTGTGTTCACAAGGTCTGGTGGAAAGATTTGACTAATCCCCCTTTTCTCTGCAGACTATCTCAACCCAGTAGAGGAAAACCCCTTCGTCACACGTCGCAGGAATGGTGACGCCCATACGGTGATTGATGGAGCAAGTTACCACGTCCCTCACATGGTTGGAGCCACTGCTGCCCCCAACAGCCAGTCTACCCGGGCGGAGGACGAATATATCAATGAGCCACTGTACCTCAACACCTTCCACAATCCCGGGGAGAAGAATGGATTGGCTGGGGCAGTCTCCATCTCTGCCCCCGGGCCCTCTGCCGCCCAATCAGCATCCAAGACGATCAACCCATCGACATCAGGCCACACCATCTTCTCCTCTGGGTATGTGGTGCCTCCTGGCCCCCCAGCTCACCCATCGTATCCATCGCACACCCTGCATCCCGGGCATTCGGGGCATGCCCTGCACTCGGGCATCACCGGCGGCACAATCATGGTGGATAAGAAAGGCAAGAAGGCCACCTTTGACAATCCTGAATATTGGCAGCACAGTCTCCCTCCCAAGGCCTCACTGCACAACCCCGAGTACCTGCAGGACTGCAGCACACGCTTCTTCTACCGGCAGAATGGACGCATTCGACCTGCCGTGGCCGAAAACCAGGAATACCTGTCTGAGTTTGCTATGAAAGCCGGCAATGTGCTGCCACCCCCTCCGTACAGACAGAGGAACACTGTGGTGTAGTGGCCCACCGGTGGAGCAATGGAGGGTGGCTAGAGGGATGGAGGTGGAGATGAATGGACCTTGGACAATCCTCTCAGTCCCATGCAGTATTTATCAACCTTGGTTCCCCTTACACCAGCGCTGGACACTCACTCATTCTTTCTCATTTTCTCTCTACCTTTCTGCCTCTTCTGCACAGGATTACAATAACAGCCACTGGTAGTCTCACTTGTCACTCAAACCATCTCCCTTGGCTCCTTCTTTGGCAGTGACCCCTTAAGACAGGAAGATCTCATATAACTTTGTCCTCTCTTGGAGTAAACTGTCCTGCCATTATCATCACCAGCCAGTCCACAGAAACAACACAATGATGATGCATGTAATAAAAGTAAAAGTAAAATAAATAAACTGAGATAAGCCCAAAGAGGGGGTTAAGCATCCAGAGTTCATATTTCACCATAGTAATTATGGAACGACATCACGTCTGAGTTGAATACAGGACACCCCTTTATCTTTTTGCCATGACCTTACATACATTGTGATTGCTTTAGGCCCATAAGCAATCTGCACACATAGCTGTTGTTGGTGTGCATCTTATCAAACGCATAGATGGACACTCACACCCACATGGAGTTGTGTCGTGACTTACCAGCAACCCGCAGCCGTGCTGAACAGCCCAGCTGTGCTAGCGTTTGTGGCATGTGTTCCTGACAACTTGCTTCTTTGATGTTTACATGCTTCAAGCCTCATGCCACGCCAGTAATGGAATTCATATCCATCACATACCTCATATCATATCCAAAACATGTTCACTTCGAGCACCCAAGTAAGACGTGCCTGCAGCCTTGACACACTAATAATAACCATACACTAATTTGATATAGATAAATACACACACACACTCACACAGGCACTAACAGATAAAGATGCTGCCGTTTTAATTGTACTATGGGAGAGGGATCAATTGACCTTATGCTGAAAGACGTAGCAGTGCCGATAACGTCAGGCAGCGGTGCAGTGCAGAGGATGGGCCCGCAGGAAAGTAAATGTCATCACACAATTGTATGGAAAGCTGTGATATCACGCCACCGTACCTGGTGGAATGCATCGGACAGATTATTGGGTTTAAAAGGTTGATCGCTCAGAAGACAACCCCTTTACTTCATCCCCATCCCTCCTGCTCCTCTCCTTCCACACCGATATAACCCTTGGAGCCAGCAAACCACCAGTTCAGCATCACAGTCACATTTAAAATTGCTGTATGCAGCAGTTTGTGTTGTTGAGCAAAAGCATAGGAACTGACTGTGACATACCCAATGGTAACATGATTACGAAGAATGGTGTTTCAATGGGAACAATGTCTGGGACTGGACAAAATGATTTAAGAGGGCAAGGAATATGATGGTGCAGGTCGTATGGATCAGAAGATGGGGGAAAGGGGCGACTCCATGCTCTGGATAGGAGTAGAGTATCGTTTTTCAGGGATCAAGGATCTGTTGGTCTCGTCTTACACTGGATCTAGCTATGGTACTAATGGAGGACAGGACTAACAGTAGATACCCAGCCAAGAAAGAGCATTGTGGAGAGCACAGAGGCATGGCGAACTCTGGCTGAGCTGGAAATAAACCAATTACATGCCAACCAAACCGATACAATCCTGGTGATATGCTCTATGGACTGGGATGTTTCTGGGGATGTTAAAAAGTGCATCACCAGATGTGGGCAAATGTTTTTCTCATTCTGTGTTTATTATATGTCATCAAAACTAAACTAAACAAAAAAATATCGAACCAAATTAGTCACGACTAAAAGACTCCTCCAAAAGTCTTGTCACTCCTCCACATTTCTCTCCCTGAATGGTTGGTCTTGAACTTGGCTGGTTGGAGGCCTCCTCCACACTTTCACCATGGAGCACTACAATATCACAACACATCTGTGTTTGACAGTACTAGTGAGACACTAACACTGTCCATGGATGGCTAGCTCTCTGTACTTGTACAATACTGCCAGATGCCACAGTGGGCTCCGCTGCTAATGGAGAGCACCAGCATCTGTCATGGAATGACTTTGAAGCCTATTTCAGGCTGGGGTTGATTATTCGATAGCACTTAATGCTCTGGCACAGCCAAATGACTTCACTGTTATTCTCGCTCAGTTCACTCATTGTGTTTCATCACGTCACCACTATAATTTAGGTTAGGCAATAGATAGTTTCCACTGCGTTGTGGCCTCATGCTATTTGTTTCTCTATGTGTTTGACCAATAAAGGAGTATCCCCACATTGAGCAGTGTAATGAAAATGATAATAGTCGATGGTGAAAACTGAAGACAGACTAACGCCTGTGTGTGTCTCACTGCTGACATAACTATACCAATACGCAACCACTCTTACACAACTCTGTGCTTCTTAATTGAAAATGGCTGGCACGGGGAAGGTTTGGACAGGCAGTGAAAACACAGATGTTTCCCCGGAACGGTGTTTATCTCCCCCTCTCAGGCTTTATGGGAAATAATTATCAACCAATCGAGCTCCAGCTGAGGCACTAGAGTGTTAGTGAATTATGCTACAGTGTAGGGGAATATTAAACCTATTGAAATAAACAAAATGAGAATGGAAGGTGGTCTAGTGACTACTTCAACTTCTTCAACTTCAACTTTATTATTATCCCAAAGGAAATTTGGTCTGCAGCAGGCATTAAAAAAAACAAGCATCAGAAATACAAAACACAGAAATTCCAGGAATAAACCATTAGCTCCAGTAAAAGTGAAGACATTCCTGCCACATAGAACCAGCAAAACCAAAATGGCAAACTATACCAGATCCGATATTATGGCAGTAGATGCTGCACTGCAATATATAATATAAATGTACATCTTTGGATACGTACAAGGAGAGTTGAGTTTACCATGAGTTTACCTGCATTGTGGGTGTTTGTGCTGAGCTTAGCGAGATATCACGTTTTTGTTTTGGGGGGGGGTTCAAATTACACAGACTATTCCTCAAACCCGAGGCCAACACTGTGTGTATAGTACGCTGATTCGTGAGATGCTAGTTTGGCTGTGTCAGATCTGTAATCTTCTCTCACACTTTCTGAGGTCTTGATTCTTCTCCTGATTTAAGGTTTACTAGTTTGAGACAACACTTGTGTATTCCCACCATGTGTAAATGTGTGCAATGAAAGTGTCCTCGCTATGTTTCCAGTTTTGGAAGTTAGTTATATACTGTAAGTCTATTTTGTACCATCACCCATAAGGTATTAGTGGTAGTGCTGGCAGGCTACTGTATGGCCATGTGTGTAAGTGCAATGACGGCGGTGGAGAGTCACTGAAAGGTTTCATAATGGGTCTCTATGGGAAAATAAAGCCAATCTTCAGGAGGAGGAAAACCGCTGGCGCTATCACAGCTAGCAAGCATCACAAGGGGCTTTTAGCTTTTAGAATGTTAATTCATCCACTATAGCCCTCTTCGCCCTTGCTGTTCTGTGGGGAAATCATGTCGGCCTGACATCTCACCCAGCACATGGGCTGAGAAACACTGAACGACAGGCAATAGGTTGTAATCCTGCAGCGGGGTCAAAGCTACGGTATTAGCATTCCACAAATGTTACCAGACCAATGCGTCAATGTTACAAAAGCTAGAGGTGTAAGTGCACTGTAAATGGCAGAGGAGACCAGAATGGATTGCCATTCTTTCTTTCTCCTCAGAGGTGACTGTAGAAATGTATGTAGCAAACACTGTTCTGCGGCTGGAGCGGTGGAAATAAAAGCAGCTATATGAGGACGTGATCACGAACAAACACTAAAACAATCTGGAAAGGAAAAATGACTGTGGTCAAGTGTAAACATGAGCCTTAGTTTTTACGTTGACTACTGTTTTGTTCAAAGGTCGCTTCCGGCAAGTTGTTTAGGTATTTAAAGGAGCACAAGAATTCCCTCTCAACACGTATTGCTCACCCAGTAAATTGGCCTCATAGTAACAGTCATTTATTTGGTGCATCTATTTGTGTTCTGGGGCTTTAGTGTATTTTAAACAGGGGTTATCATGAGTATTGTAATTGGTGTGTATATCATTGTTTCTACTATCGTTTCTGCTCTTCGAAGTGTCATTGTAGCAACAGACGGTTGTTTGAGATGCAGTTTGATCATCGTCACATCCAATGTCTACGTTGCTCCCTAGTCAACTTTAAATCAATGGCTATATTTACAGTGTGGGTTCTATTTCTGTCTGTTTCCTATGCTATGATTATTGACTAATGAGAAAATGTTCCATAGTTATGGTGTTGAAGTAAATTCTGTGTGCCTGTGGTCTAATTGGTCTTGCTGTACTGGATAAACGCACTACGCATTGCAGAGTACACTATTACACAGCTAGAACTAGCTTTGTTCAATGCGCCAAGCAACAGATCCCATTGTTAAAACGAGGACACATAAAGCAGCTGACAAACAATATCTACCATAACAAACTACTATTGTAAGAGAAGCAAACTTTATGTTTGTAATACTCAGATTTTACACAGGTTTGTATATGTGTATACCTTGCAATGTCATGATAACTGGGGGGTATGACAGTGGTTGAGTAAGCACAGTTTACATTGTATTGAAATGATGGAACAACACTAAAGGAATTAGGAATTTTCTTTTTACTAAATGACACAAACTTTCAAATAAGGGGTTGTTACCATTGTCCACCATCAGAAAAAAAATGTGAATAGTATTTTTATAGGTAGTGGAAGAGGTAGCCAGGTGCATTTGTAAATAGGACAATGATGCTTCTTTTTCCAGCTGGAGATTGTCTGTTTTTATTTGTACTCCCTTACATTGCATTTTGTTTTTTGGTTGAATATTACTTTGTCTTCTCATTTTTGTTGTTGCAGGATTACTTTTTCTGTATGTATATAAATATATATATTCTGTAAATGTAATTTGAACAGTGAATTCTTATTTTAAAAACGCTTGCAGGGTTTTAGTCACACCCCTCCCCATCATTTTCCCTGTGATTGTGTTTTCAGCACATCTTGGTGGATTTTGTGCTTCAACCTCTGCACTTGCTCACTTTTTAGAGGTGCATTTTTTTCTTAATTGGTTGTATTACACTGCCCTTGTTTCTTTACACCCGGAGGTTTGTGGACCTATAGTATTTTTGGCCTTGGGTATTTATATTTCCAGTTCAATCATTGTTTCCTCTTAAATTATAATGACAACCATTCGTCCATTCGGGATAATACAGATTAACTAGTGGAGCAATATCGTGTCAGACTTTGGTGACGCTATGAGGAACTCGAACACCTTTTGGCTTGGGTTGGATTGATTGATAATTTGAAGCACTATTTGCTTGTTAGTTAGGTATACATTGGATTGAGCGGGACTTAAAAGACCACACTGACTTTTGGGGAGTTCAGCCCATTGCTCACCTTACCCCCAGTGGTTCTCAATGTGGGGTCAGGAGACCCACAGGTGTCCTTGAAGTTCCAGTGGGTTCCACAGCAAAAAGAGGAACAGTTTAATTTCATTATAATTTAATTCACTAAGAATTATCCCAATTGGAAAATGTATAAGAATGATCACTATAATCCTAGGTTTCACTCTATCATCTCCCCATGTACAGCGTAGCCAGTTCTACAATACTAAATCAACAACAATAATCTTCCCATGGGTCCCCGGGGCAAAATCGTATTACATCTTCAATCTTATTAATCTTAATATGTTTCTATCTGGGGGTCCGTGACATGAAAATGTTTGAGAACCACCCAATATTTGATGAGAGAACTGGTACAGAAATCACCTGTGTCTCCATTAGATAGCTCTGTCCGGTGCAGAAGCTAAGGCTTTAACAGTATGTAACCATAGGTGATTAGCATTATGCTGAAAGTACTTGTAGCAGCTTTGGGGCTGAATAGTTTCATGAAAGGTATCGAAGCTGCCAGGTTTCTGTAGGGAATAGGTAAAATAGACAAAACAACTCAACAAAAGGAAGATCTCCACTCCCACAAGGCTTTGAGCGTAACTTTTTTTTTTACATAGGATGTGAGCAAAGTTAGCCAAACAGCTAACGTTTGTGTGCTGTTGATTCATAATGGACTTTGCTAATGAAGAAATATATTTAGTTTTAATACGTTTCCGAGAGATCTACAGGTACAGAATAAAAGGTTTATCTTCATACTTTGTATGATGCTAATTGCCAACAGTTACTTAATATACTGTATGCTAAAGAATTAGCATGCCCACCAGACATAGCTATCTACTGGAGACACAGATGATTTTGGTACCAATCCTCTCGTTTCATATTGAGTAAGGTGGTGACCAATGGGCCAAATTCCCCAAAAGTTGGTTCAGTCCTTTAAAGGAATATTGAAGTTTGGAATAAAATAATATCAACTGCTATTGCAAAGTTATGAGTTTCTCTGTACCAGAGAGATTGAGATCCAGGTTTAAAAGACCCTGACCATGCCTTGTTGTACATTACCAGTCTCAAGTACTTCTTCTCACCAGTTAATTGACCCATTCTGAAGGCTATAGCATTTAAATAATTTTTTCCTCTGTTTTGTTACATGAATCTGTCAAAACTACAGTATATTTTTAATTTAATATGAATAAAGATCAATACAACATTTAAAGATGGTATGATTTTTGTGGGTTCATAAATCATTGGATGTTTCATCCTAATGGTGTTTGAGTTCAGGTCGGCCATCTCTCATTCCTTCTTGATGGTATTCACCACTACTTTCACTTGTTTGAACCTCCTCATTTCAAATGTCAAGTAGTTCAGCCGGGCTTTTGTGAGTGCTCTCTAGCCTGTAATGACAGTATGACGTCTTCATCTGGCCTAGATGAAACCAGGCTGGAAACATCCATCCCAAAGAGCATGACGTCAGACTGTGTCCTGACTGAGTAGCCAAGCCCCCATTCCCACCCCCCTGTACTTCAACCCAGAGTTTTTCCACATTAAAACCCTCACACACACACATAAACGCGTACACAGGAGCACAAATAATAAAGTGTCATTACTTCTGACACTTACTCGTGCATGATAGATGCGTCTCTTTTCCCGCTGATGACATTTTATGGCATTATCATGGGAAATCCAATAACGAGATCTGCATCCTGGAGCCTTTGCCCCATGCAAAGTCAAATCACTTGCCTTAAGATGGTAATAGAGTGTGATCGAAACGATCCGTCACTGCCTCGCCTCTTGCTTTCGCACGCCGACCCCCCTTGACAAAGTGTATGGATTTTTACCTGATATGAGGGATGATCGGCACAGTTGAATGTAAATGATCTTAAATGGCTTTAGGTCCATCGATCGATTGGCGCTTCTTGGCAAATAAAAGTGAAGGCTCGATTTGACAGTGCATCAGTCTTCACCGCAACCCGTCGACAGCACAGCAAAATTCTCACCAGCTGTACTGTGGACAGGTTTTCACATGCAACTACTGTTTCACGTATTTCGATATGTGATGATTTAAACAGTTCCACAGATATAAGTTTAAGATTTGGCTATGAGCCAGTTTTGCTTGCTCCAGCAATAAAGCATTTTTGCATTTCACAGGTTAGTGAACCAGCTGTCACTATGGTTTGAGTTAAACAATCAATCAGCGATACAATAAGTTGTACAACCTTGAGTATAGACAAGACCATATTTGTTTCACCACACAGCAGGTGGTTCCTTCGGTCACTCAGCAGTTTTAAATGTGCAAACCCTATCGCCAGATGTAATCACACAGTAACTTACACAGAAGATCTAAAACATGTTTAGTCTTGTTCCCAGTCTTTTGGTATTGCCATCTCTTTTTCTCGTTCCTCTGAGGTAGTGGGGGCTGCCTCTAAATCCCAGCATGTCAGCATCCTCTGATTGACTGGACTGTACAAAGCCAGCTAAGCAGCATGGCGATCCCCCCAGAGAGCTTTCATTATGGGACAGCATATTGGATTCTCCTCCCAGGCTGTCTTTGGAGGCTAGCGCTCTCCCCAAGCATGCCCAGCACACACACATGAATACACACAAATACACACATAGCATTGCACTAGACAACAGGTAGACCACCCAATGGTAAACCCTGCCTGATTCTCAGTGAATCTGATTTCTAGCACAGCACAAACACAATAAATGTAACCCAATACTGTTATTACTGTTTTCTCATTGTTGCAGATGCTATACCAGACCTTTCAGTGGCTCACTGTCTTGAGGGTGTGTCCATGTGTCAACCAAGAAATGTGTTAACATACAGTAGGTGCAGGTGCTCAGTAATGTGTGTGTACACACACATACACACACACATACACATTCACACATCTGTACATTTAGGGCTCGATCACATATAATGCATTTTTTGTTGCAGAAGGTGGCTTTTTGTACTTGTTTTTTATTATATATATTATAATATATATGATCAAATATTGTCCTTGTGCATTCTGTGATCATATGTGCATTCTCGTTTCCCACCGCAACACTTGTAAATGGGCTTTTAAACCTTATTTGAGTGGATTATTTTAAAGAAAGCTAGCCGGGGGGCATTAAGCCCAATGGCAACATGCTAACTGTTAGCATTGGTCCAATCCAGTACAGCTAAAACAGTGAGGCTAGGATCAAATCGGAGCAGTCCAATGGGTTCAGTTAGGTAATATATCCCTTTAAGATAGCCACACTGAAGCAGACATTGCAGTAACTCTGTAATGTTGCACTGCATAATTATGTAATAAGTTTTGCTTTGCAGTAGTAGAAAATGTTGACGCAAAGGCATCTGTTGGATCTGACTATCTACTTGCTTATGTTGAGGGAACGTGTGTTTGTGGGGCACTTTCATGATTTGGTATTTATGAAGTGAACCCAGCGAAGTACTGAAAGTAGTTAGGCACACCGCTATTTACAGACTCTGCTGTTAGTTGACTAGGGAACATGTCTGGTGAACATGTATTTCTTCTTTTCAATAAGTTCATTTCCTCCTCTTTTTGAGCAAGTTTCCTCTTTAAGCTTTTCACTTCTTCCTGCTGCTCCACCATCTGGAGATGATCCCCTTAGGCCTCTGGACACACAAAATAAATGAAATTGTTAAAACTAGTATCTTACAGTCCAGATGAAACAGTGGCAGTGTTTCGCAATAACTTATTTTGTAGTTTGTTTTTTGTAGCTTCCACTATTAGTCTTTCCACAAGCATGCAGATAAAGAAGACAAGCAACAAAGAGAGGTCTGGAGCTTGAGCTGGTTGCAGCAGCCCTTAAGTCAACGGAGTGCGGACAACCCAAGCTACACAACCACAAACCAGAGTTACCACGATCTGAACAGAAAACATCAGCCTGGAGGCAAATTAGTGCTGCACTCGAAATATGTGGCAAGTTTTTATCCAGATTTTTGTGTGTTTATAATACTTGTAGAATTGAGCTAGAGCATGTTAACCACTCCAGTGACTAACTGCTGATTTGCAGATGATTCAGTGGTTGCATAGCAAAAAAACTAAAACTAAAATATTGCATTGTTCAACCTTCGATGGACTGGTGATCTGTCCAGGGTGTTTCCCTGCCTTCCGCCCAATGCATGCTGGGATAGGCTCCAGCCCCCCGTGACCCTGAATAGGAGTAAGCGGGTATAGAAGATGGATGGATGTTCAACCTTCAAAAGGCCTCCTGTGTGATCGGCCCTCACTCAGTAAGAGGAAGAGATACAAGTCTGAGAAGGCTCTGTACTTAGAGTAGATGGGAATGCACCATGACCAGGGAGGAAGAGAGATACAAGGTGGTAAACAGATTTGAGAGGGAAGAGAGAGGACACTCTGAGTGAAGACGTTTTTTTGTTTGAGTCATGATTACCAGAGCATCTTGAAATAGGCTGATGATGAGTTGGCAATGGTCTCACCAGGTATTTCAGCAGGACATGCTAGCCTCGAGTAGGTTTTCAATTACCTGCCTAGGTCAGGGACATGTTACATTCTGTTCTTCACTAGAATGAAGCCAAAGGGAAATTACAGCACCAGTTTGTGCAAATATATTCAAACGCTGTGAATGACTAAGTGGTTTTATAACATAACTCAAACTGCCCCAAATCAATTTCAGTTGAATGATTTATTGGGCACATTGGAATTTAATTAGCGTTTATGAAACATGCCGTCGGTTTGCACAAGCCACTTTATTTTGGTTACATTCAAAGATGCTCTTTTCAAGCCTGGGAAGATCTAAAACTGTCCAGCGTTTGAGTAAGTGGTGGTTGACAACCCACACATTAAGATTAATAAGGCAATCTCGTTGGTCATTTGCATACTGCTTGTGAAATACAGCTCATCTGATTACCGATGAATATGAGCTTCTCAGCATTTAGTGTTTATCACTCGCTTTGTTAAGCAAGGCAATATCCACATGGATAGGCTCCTGTTGAGACTATGTGGCATGTTAAATGATAAAGTGGTCATTACAACTCATTTATACATGCCTTCACACCCAATAACAAAAGCTGCATTGTGATGACTGAATACAGCTTCAGCAACAGTGTGTGTATGTGTGTGTGTAGGGTTCGAATTGAGGGGGGGAATTGAGACAAGGGACCCCCTATAAGAAAGACAAACTTGGGGGGTCGTATGTCACTTTATCAGATAAAACCCAAATTCACCCTTCGCCAAAACCCCTTTTCTGCCATGAGTCCATCACCTTTCTTAGGTTATTTTCACACTGTTGGGGGAAGCCGGGACAAAATAAGCACAGGACAAAAGTAGCACAGACATTTATTATAATCTAAAAATCATAATTGTTCGGGCAGCTTTGCCAACTGCTTCTTTAGTCCCACTCATACAATTCCAAAGAAGCAGTGCGCTATTTATACTTTTGATCGAATTCGATTGGAATCATTTATTTCAAAACATAAATGATTGTTGCTGATGTTAGAGCACATGTGTCAGTAGCTTACCATAAAGTTTGGTTACTCTGCCTCTATTGATCTTTGAGTAATTAGGAACAAACCAAAAAGTGCGTATTTTGTCACGGCATTCCCCTAATAATTGGAAATGAAAATTCACATATGATCACATGTACAAGGATGATATTTTTGCCCAAATTGAGCTGACTTACTGCATCACCTCATAACTCTAATTCTAAGTCTGTCATTAACACCAAGATAAAGTATTGGGGAGGATGGTAAGAGACAAAGTAACAATTGGATGGACAACCCATCCTTTGTTATTTGTCAAGTTTTATGGAAGATTTGATTTTAGAGATGAGAGTGCGACTATCTGTCCCAAATGTCCCATGAACCTTGTCCCAAACAACTTCTCTCTTTTGGGTATATTTATTCCAGGTTTCAGGTTTCACAAGTAATGCTCAGCGCTGGAGAGTGCCTGTTGCTTCCGTGTTCAGACATTTTCTTCTCGGGCTGGGCACGCCCCGTACAAGGGATGGACTTAACGCAATTGGTCAGTTTACCAGTGACTTTTGCGGTCATCAGGAACGGTCAGTCCCAGTCACTGACGCCTGCGCCCTTATCATAATAATAATAATAAGCATAACCCTTCAGGACAATAATGCAAATTAAAGCTGCAAGCAGCATTTCCGGGGGCCAAGCATGTAGTGCATTAAGCAGAATACATCGCACGCAGGTACATTGTTTTGTGATTGTTGAAGATTTTGTAACTCCTTCATTTGATTCAATGTCATGATTTACGTAATGTAATAAATTCCACTTTGATCTGTGGTACTGTGTCTGAAGTAGCAGGGTCTATTACAGTGGCGTGTCGTCCATTAGGGGCGCTAGGGCGCCGCCCTACCGGCCGGCCCAAGTGGGAAAAAACTATTCCAATAGATCCATAATTTGTAGAATTGTGGTCTGTATGTGTATGAAATTAAATTGTTATATTAACATAAATGATATATTCTAATAGAAAAGTGGGATGACTGATGAAAAAACACTGCTTGCAGCCTTTGTCTGAGTGCCGAAGGGCGTAATTTTTTACGCCTGACGGCAGCAGTGAGAGTTGAATTGGGCCGAACCAGGCCGAACCTGATTGGTTGACCGCAGCTCGCGCAGAATAAAGCGGCGCTGAAGGGCGTATTGAAATACGCCCGATTGCCATTACGGCTGCGCATATACGTTTTTTATATATAGAGCAGGAAGTCGGGAGGGTAAGTTCATGGGTCAACTAGCTGTTAGTCTGTAAGGATGGATAATGTGCTGGAGGGA
>OMOT01039723.1:0-11892 GCA_900312575.1 Acanthochaenus luetkenii | reverse complement strand
TAAGCTCTTATGCAGTCAGAATTTGATGTGATGTGATTATTTCATGTCTATATTTGTTATTATTACTAAGATTGCAATAATGGCACAATTTTATTGCACATATCTTGTTTTCTTGTTACTTTCTGACATGTTTATAGCACGTGCATTGCTTTTTTTGGATTCTGTGCTTTTGTTCTATTTTATATATCTAAATGTTACTTTTGATTTGATATTTGTAATAAAACTACTCCTTTTGAGGCAAAATCATACAACTTAGTTGGTTTTTAGTGATTTTATACTATGCACAATGGTGGAATATGATGTTGCTCAGGGTAAATGTCATGGCCTGAGGCTGCATTGTGTGCACATATTCTCATGTAGTGGAATTAGTAGTATTTTGCAGCCAGATTCCCTTCCAAGAGGTAAAAAGCCCATTTGGCACACTTTGGGTACCTTGGGTATCCAAATGGCCTAAATGGTACAACCTTTGTAGAACCTATATGCTTTGTTGTATTTCTATGTGCTTTGGTACAGTTGTAGTCAAGGAGATGCTGAATAGATTCAGTGGCATCTTTCTACATGGGATCATTGCTATCATGGTGTTATCCACTGTTGAATTTAGAAAACACTTTACGCGAGGATACAAATCTAAATTTCTCCTTTGGTTTATCTACGTTTACTCTGGCATACTAAGAGTCACAAGGTTACTGACACTGGGAATATATTCTATAAGTTCTTGCCTATCCGTAGATGTCAAGGGCATGCATATAGACCTGATAGATGTGGAGCTATTCTTGTTTTAGTTTGGGTACGTTCATTCAGGTGAGCGTACCCTCCCAGCACCCTAGGTAGGAAGAGGTTAATCTGTTTAGTGTCTGCGCAGGTAGTAAAAATGTTGGATGGATGGACCATCTCATAATAACAAATGTCTGTTCAGTTGGTGTGTATAAAATGAAACCGGTGTGTGATTGCAGACCGGATCACACCGGAAAAAACGGAAACTGGCCCAACCCTCAAAACCAAAGTGAATCATTTATTATTACTATTATGTTTTATTTCATATCTGCTCACTATCTCTACTGTTTGAAAAACGTAAGTTTAGTGGATGACTTTGTGCCCCTGAAGGATGTTATCAAGTAACTCATCTCTATCCATCTATTACATAATTTTGGAAAAGTGTTATCTTGACCCATATCATCATACAAAGTTTAATTAATATAGTAATGCATTCATATAGAACTAACCTCACAAACCTTAAAGGATAAGTTCGCTATTTTGGACCTTAGATCCTATTTGCAGACTTTCTAACATGCAACTGACACGTAGAGACCATCATTTCACTGATCGGTTAAGTATTGAGCTTTCTACAGTTTTCATGCAGGCTCTTACCAGGCTACAATAGAAGTATTTTGAGAAATCTTAAATGCTTTGGAAAAACTATGATAAAGGTTCTTATCTGAGACGGGAAGCTCTGGGTTTTATTCTGGTGTGATTTGTCTTAGTAATGTGGGCGTTAGCCAAAGGATATCTTCAAATCTAATTGGCTGGAGTAGACATAATGAAATATATATATATAAATGCAAATGCAAGCGATTCCACATGCCAGCTGGTTACATGCATGATTTTGATGTTGGATATGGTGCGCTGGCTATTTGGATTACTAGAGGCAAGACACGCTTCAGTCTGGCTCAATCGATTTGAAACTGTGTAAACATCACACAGCATGCATAACATCAGACATCCGGACAGCTTTAGTGAAGGAATGCCATGGTGTGTGTTTGTGTCCATCACTAGCCAACCAGAACCCTTATTCCGAAATCTCGAGATCAGGAGCATTTTATTATTCATTATTACTATAGGATATACTATGAATTATAATATCTTATTAATGGAGAGAATAAAAAGGTTGATTGACTCAAATAATATGAATGAAAATTGAGTGTGTATAATATTAGGATATTCACCTCCACCCACCAATCCTTGTCTCAATTCTTAGAAATCGTTTTTAAAAATCCCTCTTTAGCCTGTCTGCTCCATATCATCTCCATGACTGAAGTGGATTTAATACTTGAAACTAAAAAGGAATCTGAGTTTTCACCTGGATTCACCTGCTCTGTCTTGTTTAGGTGGTCCTAATATTGCCTAATATTTTTTACATTAACAAATTAGAAAGTATTTGAGTATATTTAGCATATTTTGTATATTTTCTTCCAGGGTTCTTAGGGTATATGAAAATGTAATGACTCAAACAACCCACTGATTTGTTCAAATAAAATACTGGGAAATCAGAATCAACGACCAAGTCTGACTCATTTAATAAGTTATTTTCAATACAGCTGATATGGAGCATTTTGATATTCTTAAAGGTTTCTTTATAGCACTGAAGCAGGTTCTATGTAGATGCCATTTGAGCATGATAAAGGGGTTCTTTATAGCACCAAAATGGTTGTGCTATGGCCTAAAGAACCATTTTATTTCACCACATAACACATAACCCGTAAAAAAACACAGCAGACTCAACACTGGGCCATTCATATACTGTATGGTAACCCAGCAACTCTGCGTAGGCTGTTACAGAACTCCCTGTTTTCACACCATTTGGCGTTCTCGCACTCCAACTCAAACCTGCTAGCAGACTCCAGTTAATATGAGGTTATAATTAAGATTTTGTGACTATTGCTATTGTATGCCACAAATTAATTATTATTTCCTACAAGTCAGAACAAAGTGTTTATGATCATACTTAGAACACAATGTAAAATGCAGTGTAGAGGCTGGCAGAGGCTGTCAGTCCTTTACGGTACTTAAACAAATGTCTAATGTGGTAATGATTTATTGATTAGCACATAGCACCTTTAAGGGTGTAGACTGATGTTATCCTCTATGATATAACATAATTGTTGCTGGTGATGATCATGTCCTCGTTGTTGTTTACTGTCAGATCATGGACGGACCAGGAGAGAACGACCCAGCCCTCGTTCCTGCCTCTTACCTTCGATTTTGCGAGGCCATCAAGACGGATGCAGTGGCATACACCACTCTGTTCACCAGAACTTTCCAGAACAAAACCTTCCATGTCTACCGGCTCAAGAAAAAACGCAAGAAAAGCGCCAAGAGCTCGCCGAACTCCAACCTGACCCACTAGCAGAACCAGGGCTCAGACTACAACACAGTTGGAGGCCAGAGAGGAGAAATATCCAGAAGATGAGATCTAAAAACACTGAATTCCCACTCTGTTCCTCTGTCTTCTATGTGAACTGCAGTGATCATGGCCATTTTGTTTTTTTTAACACAGCTCCATTAATAATGGTTCAAGGCTTGGGGCTGCATTTGTTTTTGGTTCTTGGAGTGCGGAAGCACCTTTGAAAGTCCTGATGTGAGCAGTTTTATCTCCAAACTAGTAGTATTAGGCTCCTAACCAGGGTCAATTATTAATCAAACGTATCCCTACTCAGCTCTGTGGGAAAATCCCACATTCAATTACTGTGCTTCACTCAGCCTGTACTTCAAATAGGCCAGGGATGGCACTTTTGGCTTAGCACATTTGGGTCTACTGTGATAGATGCTATCAATCATTCTTGAAAAGAAAATGTAAAGTAATTTCATTAGATTCGATTCCTGCCTGGCTGGAACGGTTTTGATGGGTAAATGTGTTTTCCCTGTAAAACTGGGGTCAAAACTGCTACCAAGTGATATTTGAGTGTTGTGATAGTTGTCCTGTTTTTCCTGCTGTCGGCTATGTGATTCTCATCATCCTCAGCCTCAACCCTTTCACACACACACAAACACATACACACACTAAGTGGCAAGGAAATTGTAGCAGGCTGACAATGACACCGATTCCCCAGCACAATCCAAAATAGAGGGCCAACACTTGCATATGAAACTGTGGCTTTGTGGTTAAAAAAAAGGAGGAGGACAGGAACGGCTCATGTTTACAGCAGAAGAAGGAAGACGAGTGCATAAAAAAAGCTCTCCCTTTTTAACCAAACAGAATGCAGAAGAGAGGAGAGAGCAGCTGTGTCGTATTTATGGGTTGAGCAGTCAGAGCTGCGTGCTACAATGAGATGTTATATGCAGACGACAAACATATCTTGTATCTTTTCCCTCGTCTCGTTCTGCCTACATTGGTACACTTGTTAATGAGGACCTCTGTCTTTGATAATACACACACACATGCATGCACACAAATGTGCAGCTTTTGGAAATGTCTTGTTCGTTAGCTGCGTATCGAAGCCAAGCAAAGACAAAGTGCCACCGCCTCATTGTAATGCATACAAATCGGGTCACTGTGGAATAGCACCGCTTGTTCTTTCTCTCCGGCTTGATATTGGATGTTTAATTTAGAAGATGTCTGATTGCTTTATTTGAGAGTGAAGTGATTCCATTATGTTTGTCTAATAAGAGTGTACTAATGTAATTTCTCCAGCATTGTTAATTTCCATACATATTGGTATTAGTAGTTCATGTTGAGACGTGTTGTCTGCTTCAGGTTTTCTTAATGAAAAGGAAATGAAGAAAGCCATTAGCTTACAGCATGTATACTTCAATTCAACACTACATTGTACTAGTTTATAAAACACTTTTGGGTGTTGCTTAAACAAATGTGACCACTTGAAATTTTTTGGCCTGGGAGATTTCTATAGAGGGATGAATAGATTGCCTCAGCTATAAAAATGAGTACATTTTATGGTACGAGAAGAAAGTCGCTCCTCATGCTAGCTGCAGAGAAATGTGCCATATGAAGCTTCTTGATACCCCATCACTCTGCATGGGTGCAGATCCCGGGGGGTCGGAGGGGACGAGTCTGAAAAACATTAAGTTGTCGTGTGTGTGTCCCCCCCCCTTCATATAAATTATTTCGAAATACATTATTTAATTGAAAATATATATCTAATAGAAGCTGATTCCACTTTTGAAAGTGAAGGTTTTGTTTATGCCCCTCTCCCCATGTTTCCGGCTCAGTGGTCTGAACCGTTGCATATACTAAACTAAGTGGGAATTTGGGAAATGAAGTTAGCGGTTTACCTCATCCTGATTCCATCTCTGTAGCATGTGAGTTGCGTCTTCAGTGAGTGAGTCTAGTGACTGATGACTGCTAGGACCATAGGCTAGTCCTGTGACAGATGCCTTGTATTGTAAGTAATTTTGTTCAAACAAAGACAAAGTGTACCCATCAACAGAATAAAAGGTTTAAAAATATAACCAGACTGTGTTTACCGCCTCAAGTGAATTAATGTATCCCCAGCCAGATCCATATTTAGAGGTAGCTAGCTTGCTAGCTAATGTTACATTGATCATACTCGTAGAATGTCCAATAATAACCCGGGCGTGAATTTGTTTGAACAGCGTAGTGCACCCGGCCTTTATTAGAGACAGACATTTATATTGTAGTTATATTAATGACAAAATTCAGAGACTCATTCCGATTTCTGATGGTGAGTGTTTTAAGTGGATGTGGAGGAGCTACATCTTACTTGGTAACGATCGTTAAATGTTTACTTAGCTATTCAAATTGGTGCAAGCTCACATTAGCTAGCTACTGTGAACTTATGCTAATATTATAGCCTCCAGTAGCCCACATTAACACCCATTGCTCATTATGGCATATATTAGGGTTATATTACAGTTAATTTCAAGTATATTAATTATTTATATATATAATTAACCTGTGCCCTGTATGCGTGTGTGTGTGCCAGCCAGGTCAGGGTTTATGAAAACATGGCACTGGCAGAGAAACTGAAAAAGGTGGACATCAGGAAAAATGTTGTTGGCTCAAAACATCACTGTGTAAGTAGGAAGACCCCTGTAATATTACAAATACTAGTTTATAAAGGCCACCTATGGCCATGAAGGGTGGGTCATGACTCATGACCGAAAAAACAAGATTGCGGATGCAAGCGGCCGAGATTAGTTTTCTCAGGAGGGTGACTGGCATCTCCCTTAGGGACAAGGTGAGAAGCTCAGTCATCCGTGAGAGACTCGGAGTTGAGCCGCTGCTCCTTTGCATCGAAAGGAAGCCAGTTGAGGTGGTTCGGGCATCTTGTAAGGACGCCAGCTGATCGCCTCCCTACAGAGGTTTTCCAGGCACGTCCAGCTGGGAGGAGACCACAGGGCAGACTGAGGACTAGGTGGAGGGATTATATCTCCACGCTGGCCTGGGAACGCCTTGGGATCCCCCAATCAGAGCTGGTTACTCGTCCAGCGGCTAACTGTTTTCTATCCTAAAGCCTTCCCTACTACCACCCAACCGCACCCTTACGGGCCTATAGCAAGGGTACAGTTTAAGGCCGCTCTAGTTAACAACAGCTCCCCTCTAAATGCAACACAGTTAGTGTGATTGCTGGAAATGTATTTAAATAACAAGTATACTTTTGTTATCAAGGGAATGTTGCTTTAATAAGTCTAAGACAACCTATTAGAACCTTCATCTGTGAACCTGGCTTAGTCACACAGCTATCAGTTATTTTACATCATCAAGGAGAGGCATCACATTACCCCAAGGGGGTCCTAGTTATCATCGCTGAGTTAAGTACCATGAGAAATGCTTACTTTAAATGCAGGAAAGTAGATTTATTTAAGTTTGCTCAAGCAGTACAATCAACGGTATTAAATCAGAATTACAATTTTCAAAAATTGATGGGATGTCCCAACGATTTGACAGCCGTCAGAATAGATTTCATGATCAAATCCATCAAAATGTAATAATAATCATTTCTGGAGAGAGAAATAAGGCTAATCTGTTCTTAACCTAGCTCTCATACAGACCTAAAACGATCCAGAGGAAGTGAAACCAAGTCCGTTCAAAGGCTCGCAAGCCCCTGAGTGTTGGAGCAATCTTCGGCCGAGTCTGTCAAAGGCTTTAGAGCCCCTGAGTTGAGATGGATCTTGTGGGTCTGGAAATGTCCAAACCCTGTAGTGATCATGTCCCTGATCAGTCTGCTTGGCTCCTCGTCCTCTGCTTGCTGTCCGCTGCTGTTGTGTTGTGCTGTGTAAAAACCAGCTTCTTTTATACTCTTTTTTTCTCTCTCCGTCAGCTTTTTCCTGACATGAGTTTCCGAACACCTTGTATGGTTCGGCCATGATGTCTCAGCATGTCCACGGCCATCTGGATTTTTCCAGTTCTTGTTCCTCTTTTCTCACATTTTACAGTTTTAAATTCCTTAATCTTTTAAGTATTATCCTTTACCGTAATTAATCTTGAATTCATTAAACATACATTTTAGAATATCATCACATCTTTTCTTAATCATACATTAATCATACCTTAATCATACATTTGTAAGTTTTTCTCTTTTAACTTAACCAACATTTATGTATTTCATACATTTCTGATTCTGGTGCTGGTTATAAGCGCTGTATGCATGATTATATTCTGCTTGATTATAATTATATCTTTATTTCCTATCTCTTCTGGGCGATTCTCATTTTCCTCACTCTCGTGTGTGTATCTGACACACTCTTGCTCTCTGCCTTTTTGTTCTGCCTCCTCTTCCTTCTTGACCCTTAGCCCGTAGATTTCTGTCAGCATGGGGTACTCTCCGGCTGCCTGATCCTCCTGGATGGATGGAATGTGGACCCCCCTGAGGTTCCCCATCGGGGCCACTATTGGCTTCATTATTGGTGTTTTGGCAAATGCTTTGGCAAATGCTGGAATGCAGAACCCCTCTTTATCCTTTGGCCATTCGTCGATGATCACATAACCTTTAGGGTTTCTCGTATAAGGTTTAGGTCTGGCAGAGAGTCCCATTTGGAATGTCTCCGTTCTTGCAGCTGCTCGATTAGGAGTAGGAGCCAGCTGTTTTCGTTTATGGCCCTGTGGCTTCTTTGGTAATACCGTAGCCCAAAACTCGAGTGGAGTGCTTGGTGCTGGTATAACCAGCAGATGGCGTCCTTCTTGACTTGATGGCTGACCTACTGATGCATGCGAGACGTCAGTCTCTTTGACAACCCTCACCCCACTGCCAAATATCTTATTTTCAAAAGCCGCAATGTTGGATAGATTGCCTCAGCTATAAAAATTGACCTACAGTAGGGTTAAAATGTCAGTCATGTCGAGTCTGTGAGTTTGACTGGGGATAAATCGTTACCTTTTTAGCGCCCTTAGGAATGTTTCATGAGTACGAAAATCCTGGGTAAAGCTTGACATTATCAGCCAAGCGTGGCACAACGCAAGCAGACCCGATGAACTAAATTGTTAATTAAATTAGCAGTTTTGGTTTGGATTTACAAAATGCTAGGTGTGGGTTTGGACAGTTTTGGGGGTTTGGGTTAGGTAGGGGTCTAGTGCTGGAGCCTCATTAAGCTATACTCGGATTCCATCTTCAGTTTGATTGTAAGATCATTTTTTAAAACACGCTCATGCTTGACTTAAAGAATGAACAGCAATGATGCTGCGAGCCTCAGCTGTAGATACCTGTCATATATAAGATCACATCTCAGCAGCAGCTCAACAGTCGTGCTGTGAACTCCTTCCATCAAACCAATGCCATATAAATAGAAGCTATTTGTGAACATAAGCCTTGAGACAACAATCATGGCTGTGGGCAGCAAAAAGAAACCTTTACTGAATAGGACGGTGTGGTGTAGGTTTGGGCACACAAACCTCTGTAGGAGTTCATATGGTCAACCACTAATATTGCAGATTCTGGACACTCATAGTTACTACAACGCCTGTACTGAAAAGTTGTTTATGTGATAGAAGAATATATTTTGTATGCTAGTGCCAGTCTCTTCTCTAAGGATCCACTAAACTCATGTTGTACTACAGCTCAGTATTCTACAGCAGGACTTTCTTTCACACCATACAAACTAGCACATTTTTACTTTATCAGCACTTCAAATTGTTGTCATGGCAAGCATATTGGTTGAAGGGGAAGTGTGTGGGATATTTAAAACTCAGTATTTGTTGTTTTGAGTTGAAATAATTTCCAAGGCCAGTGTTGGATATCAGCATTTTGATACATCATTGTATGAAGTCACTATGATCAATATAACTTTTTGTTTGTTTGTTAAATTTTCCCCCAAACATGTTGTTGACTGGCTCTCTGTCATGAATCTGAGGGCAGCACCCACATTATTTTCCTCTTTCGTTATTTCTTTCTGCAATTATTTCCTTTTCCTTTATTCTCGGTTTCTCTTTTTCAAACGCAGTCATGATTCAGCCCAATCACTGGTGCAAATAAATGAATTTATTGAGGGGAAAAAATCTAAGCAAATACAAAACACCCACATAACTGTTCAAAGCTCATCATCGTGATAATAATAAAACATTTCTTTTTTTCTCAGAGAAGCTGCACATCTGACCCATAGTACTTTTCTTGACAAAAAGCAATACTTTTAATTAATCCATATCTGTATTTACAAATGAGATACCAATGTAACATTATTCACAACATTTAAGAAGCCGTTTTATGGTTGTTCTTTCTCTCCAGCATTGTTAATTTCCATACATATTGGTATTAGTAGTTCATTTTGAGACGCGTTGTCTGCTTCTGGTTTTCTTAGTGAAAAGGAGATTAAGAAAGCTATTAGCTTACAGCATGTATACTTAAATTCAACACTACATTTAAGGCTGGTTTATGAAACAACTTTTGGGTGTTAAACCAATGTGACCACTTAAAATGCCTGGGAAATTTCTATAGAGAGATGAATAGATATAAAAATGAGTACATTTTATGGTACAAATGAATGGTGGTGAGAAGTAAGTCGTTCCTGTTAGCTACAGAGAGAAATGTACCATATGAAGCTTCTTGATACTCCACCACTGCACGGCTCAGGTTCGGTCCCTAGCCCCTCTCTATGGAGGAATAAAAAAACAAGCATTCCTTTTTAGGAAATCCCCATTCTCTATGAAAATAAAAAGCCTGTGTGCATTAATTTCAGGCATCGCCCAACAGCCTACTGTATCCTCACCCTACTGCCAATTATCTTATTTTCAAAAGCTGCATTGTTGCATCGGCTTTTCAGAAAATCCGCAATCTGGGAATCGACTCCTCTTTCTTTGAAAGTACCTGCAATCCTTTGGTTTTCCAGCATGACAGCAAGCCATCAGCCCCTATTAGGATTAGTGCTCTGATGTGTTTTCACACACTCCTAGCCTTTAACTGCTCTGCCTAAAGGCTCCGATCTGCCAGCATGAAGAGGAAACAGAACAAAAAGAGCATGATGAGAGGACTGCTGCTTCTTCCAGCATAATGCAGCCCCCGAAATGCAGGAGAAGCCAGGTTGGCCTTTTGGAGGATCAGAGGAAATGGGGGCGGATGCACATGACTTTGTATTTGTGCCATTTGCTGTGCAACAAACTGTTCTCCAGAAACCTATTGCTCGCAGCATCTCTCCACTCTCTAGGGCTCCCCATGGAGCTACTGAGCTCCATGCACCGGTGGCACATTTGAACACAGAGCCAGGCACAAGTTTAGTTGGGTTTCTCTCTCTCTCTCTCTCTCTGATTCACCCTCTACACTGTAACCATCAGAGGTAAAAAGCACCCTTTTGCTGCCTTTTCATTGTTTTTTTCCCCCTTTCCTTTCCTTTCTGCCAAATTGTTCTCACCAGTTCTACAACAGCAGGAGTGAGTTTTGTAGAGCACAGGGAAGCCAAACAAGTCCGTGCTAACAATTCCCAGCTTGTATAATAATTGCAGCATTTTCCTGCAATTTTCTTTCAATACGTTTCCCCAATATTTTGTTTTTTAACCTTCCATCCGCCCTCCTTTTTTCGCTCCTATTCATTGAGTAGTCAAATTGGAAAGCCTTTTGATATAGTTTGTATTCTACCAAGCAATCGTCTGTTAATACAGTCTCTCGCAGAAAGTGTATGTGGAACAGAGCAAGTATTTCCTCCCTCCTGCGGTCCGCACATCTGCTCCCATTTCTTTGTTACAAAGCTGTTTGAACTTTTGTGTGCCCTCCCTTGGGTACGGAGAACCGAGCGGTGAAAGAGAGTGAATGAGAATAGGAAATCAAATGGAGAAGAGGGTACAGTGTAAGTAGAAAGCTCAATGTGTAACAACCCGCAGAGTGTTGAAACTTGAAACACCCAACCAGTACAGCATTACTGAAGCCTGCGAAGGACACATTACAGACCATAAAAAACTCACCCTTCAACCTAATGACAGTCAAAGCACTTCTTTTTTTGCGGTATAAACACTGAGAGAAGCTGTGCACAGCCAGGCATGGAGAACAGAATATGTCCATTATATACCAAAGATCCAGGAAACTGCATTATGTGGGCTACTCAAAATGATCCCACTCCTCTCCAATAACCTCATCACTTAACCTTACAGTGTGGATTCCCTATGTTTGAGTCCTTCTGTGCTATTTACAAATTCTGAAATTGTATTCAGTAGCAACGGGTTAAACGTAATTCTCAAATGGCTTTGACTGGTTCATGTATATCAAAGCCTGGCCAATATGTTCCCATTTCACATTTTAGGTATTTAGCTGACACTTATCCAGAGCAGCTTACAATGGCCGTTATAAAATAGTTGAAGTTTTGGGTTTTAGTGGCTGTGGCTGTAACTCATTTGTTTGACAGTGAAGCTAAGCTCCATCGTGATGAGTAACCCAGGTAGTGAGTGACGCTCTGAAGCCTCTAACCTGATTGACATGTTTGATAATGTCTGTTCCTGCAACACTGAGGGAGCAAAGCACGACAGGCTCTTTTCTCAGGGCCACTTTCATCTGTGTTAGGCCACGATGTTAATCGACAGGGCACATCATTCAGTCAATACAGCGCCTGCTATGGCAAATGCTAAGTCGTCAAGGCGAGGGACGGGGTGCAAACACATAGTCCTGCCTCGTTCATTGGCAAGCATCTGCTAATTGATTGGTCAAGTCTGTCCCGCTGTCTGTCTCTGTGTTGGACTGATTTGGTCTGTGCGCTTCAGAGTTCAGGGCTCAGAGGTCGCTG
>OMOT01039715.1:0-17491 GCA_900312575.1 Acanthochaenus luetkenii | reverse complement strand
CCTGGTTCTCTGGACATCGGTATTGACCATTGACCATGCCCATCCGTCCATATCTGTCACCATATGTTTCCTATATTACTGTCATTGCTTATGCTATTGTACATTCCACTGTTTGTCCCGGCACCTGCTCCTGCTCAGCCGTCCTGGTGAGGGATCCCTCTTTGACTTGGCCCACCCAAGGTTTCTTCCATTTTCTTTACCTCATATGGTTTTGGTGGAAGTTTTTCCTTGCATGCATTGAGGGTCTAAGGCTGTGGTGCCGGGTAACTTAGGCCTTGTAGAATAGTTAGGGCTATGGCTTGCTAAACTGATTTTGTTTGTCTTGTACTTGATTCTGTTTCTGTTTGTCTTTTACTATTCTGTAATTTCCTCTGATTGACGTTCAGGTAGATCTAGTTGGCTCATTTTCTGTAAAGTCCTTTGAGACAGACATGCTTGTGATAAAGGGCTATATAAATAAATGAACTTGAAATGTTTGAAGAATTGACAAGTGTTTTGTCGATATTGATTAATCCTGTTGGCAATCCATATTTTGTTCATTACAAATAAAAAAACGTAACTTTGAACTTTTATTTATTCAAGTGTTATTATTATTATTAGTAGTCTCCTGTATTATAACAATAGTAGCCTGTACAGAAAAAAAAAATATATACATATATGACCATAAAATGAGCACTAGTTGCATCTGTGCACTACATGAGCAGAGTTGGTTAGAAAAGCAGGTTAGGATCAAGTTTCACTTACAGCTGGTCAGGGGAGCGGAGAAGGGGCAAGCAGTGTTGTCTTTTTCAAAGCCGAAGGAAGCAGTCAGCCTCACAAGGCAAGCAAGGCTAATATACCACCAGCAGCAGCTACAGAGGAAGAAACTACTCAGACTCCCCTACAAATAAAACCACAGAGGAGACAGTTGCTGCGGAGATGGACATTTTACAAGCAGGAGACTGAGATTGACGCAGAAGCCGACCCGTTAGACTGGTGGAAAATCAACAAGGCCCGCTTTCCACTGCTATCAAACGCAACACGCAAGTAGTAATGTTACGCGACTAACACTCCATCAGTCTTCCGTGTTTTTCTGTGCCGAATCCAAGTGACTCATTGTAGGTAACGGAATCTTGTGTGTGTGCTCCATCTTGTGGCGAGAAGTTGATATTACCACGTGAGCAGGTAATAGGCAACATATCAAACCAGTTTTTTAAATTCGTACACCATCCCAAGCCTCGTTCAGAATATATATTGAAGAGCTGTTAAGCTATTACCAAATGAATCTTACGATTTTAGAATTAACTTTTTAGAACTAACTTGAACAACTCACAGCACAGGTGCAAGTGGAATCACACCGTTGCATAGACGGGGACGACTAAATTGAAAGCCGCCCATAGCAATATAATAAATTTACATATCTTCCTCTGAACCCTCAGAAGAGGAGCAGACACACTCCTCTTCCTCCATGTTTTTATGTAGCGGTTGGACAAAGTTTAACTGGGGTGCCAGTAGGCTAGGGACGGTGTAAGAATGTTAAAACCGGGTTGATATGTTGCCCAATACCGGCTTACGCGGTAATATCGACTTCTCGCCACAAGATGGCGGACTCGCACAAAAACACGGAAGACACCCAAGTGTGACACATTGGTTTTTATTCCTCAACACAAACATTCAATCATTCTTTTAAAAAGTTTACCATGTTAAATGCAACAGCAATTTAGTTTAAAAACATAGCCACTACAACAAACTGATCAATCTATACAATCAATATGCATAGCATAGGCATCAAAAACTTTGTTTAAAAACCAAAGTATACTCGGCCTTGGTTAATCAGCTCCTTACAAAACGTGCCCAACATCAAAACGAGCTGTAAGTGAAACTTGATCCCAACCTTCATTTCTAACTAACTCTGCTCATTACATAATTTGCTCATGTAGCGCACATATGCAACTAGTGCTCAATTTATGAGCAAAACTATTATATTTATCACATTGTGTAGTAGTGCAATACATGTTTAATTTTTTTTGCCGTATTATCTCAAAACAAATGCCGGTATAGTTGGTGTGTATAAAATGGTCCGTCTCACAGCACATTTTGACAACAATTTTTTTTTTAAATAATTGCTCATTGGCTACCCGCCAACGTGGCTAGTAGCTTGACAATTTTAGCCACCAATTGCTAAATTTACCCGCATTTGGCGTGTTAATTTCAGGCCCCGACTACCTGTGCATCCCAGCCACCAGCACTGCCTCAGAGGCTTGTTTAGCACTGGAGGGAATATCGTAACTTGTCAAAAATCAGCTCTTAATCCAGCGTCAGTGAATATGCTGGTGTTCTTGGCAAATAATCTAAAGCTGTGATGTGTCTGCCAGCTGAATGGCCTCTTCCAACCTCTAATAAGTCAACAATAAAGGTGTTTACTTGTACAGTTCCAGCACTGACATTCGACCAAAAAAATGTCGAGCAAACTTTATTTTAAGTTTTAACAGTATTTCTATTTTCATAAGCAGTGTTTACATTTTGACTGACGGTTTGGATTGCTGCAGTTTACATTTGTCCTTAAAATTTGAGGTCAGTTTTATTAAGTGATGCTATTTTGCAGGCCCCTGAAGAGTATATGGTTAAGTCACTTGGAGCGCACCGCTCTGAAAGCGAGCAGAGTGCCACACTCAGAAAGCCTGATCACACCATGGCGCATTGCCCTCTGTGGTTGCTAGGTGACCAAAAGGCTTTAGTTTTAGAAGAGAAGTAAAACCAAAAAGGCGATTTTGGGTGTATGACACCCCTAAAAACGACAACAAAAACACTGGGAATATCATCATCTTGTTCATCAATGTATATAGTTCCTCAAATTCATACTGCTAAAATAACCTTCTCCACAGACGACACCATATTTTAATAACTAATCTTTTGTATGAACCAAAAGTTATAAATAGTGAAAATGTGACCCACCTCCTTTTTTATGTGATTGGCTAAGCGACCAAAATGTGACATTGACGAGTGCCGCTTGTCAGGCTTTCAACCAAAAGTAGAAAAATATTGGAACTTTTTTCTCTCAATGCGACACACCTAAAAACTGCTTGGAGTGAGCAAGGCGAGTTGCTCGGAATAGGAAAGCAGCAGGTGCATCATACCATAGGAACATATTTGATTTCAAGCAGTGTGCTCCAAGCGATGCGCTTCAGTGTGATTGGCCCATTAAGTTACTTTTAGGTACAATTGAGTTATTTACACTTTTACTGAAGATTCCAACGTTTATGTTTATACATTGACTTATGTTGTCTCCATTTGCACTAATAAATGCTGCTGCAATCACCAATAAAACATTGTTCAGTATTATTTTTCATATCGTCATGAATATCGTTATTGCAAATTACCCTGAAATATTGTGACATTATTTTAAGGCTATATCGCCTTACAGCTCCTTACCAACCATGTAGAAAAAAAGAAAAGAATATTGTTGATGACTCCATGGACGCTACTGGCTAAGCGATTACCATACCGACCAAGATAGGGCCGTAAACTCTTTCCTCTTTGCTGTAACGGCTAAAATCGTGTTGGTGGACCTGCAAAGCAGACTCATGCTGATTAGATGAGCAGATCTGAAGCAACAGGAACCAATCAGCACAGGTGGGGGAGCCATCAGGCGGAACCAATCGTGTAGGCGGACCTGCATAGCAGACTCCTACTCTACTCAGAGAAAACCACACATGACACACAGTGGACGCAGCAGCGCAGTGGAAAAACTAAAGCCTGGAAGTCTTTTACAAAACAGGTCGACGGCAACTCTGTAACATGTACACTCTGTGGTGTCGTTCTAAGTGTGAAAGGGGGAGTACCTGCTCAATGAACAACCACCTACGATTAAAACACGCAACCTCCGATTTTGAACAAGATGCCGCATGACACAGCGGATTCAACAAATGTATGATCGAGCCTTGGAGGAGAGAAAGGATTAGTTAGGGAAACAAGAACGCATCGCGTTCACAATTGATGCCTGGACAAGCTTAGCTGTGAACATGCCGTTTTTAAAAAGCAATCTCAAGTACAGTTGTGACTTGAAATTGAAAATTGACTTTGTTGATATTGACAAATGCTGTTGGCAATCAGCTTTGTTTTACAAATTAAAAAAACGAAACTTTGAACTTTTTTAAATTAATGTATTATGCAGTAGCCTGTATTATGACATAATACACGTATTATATTAGTAGCCTACCCTAGTTATAGTCACGAGACACACTCACATGACATAATAAGGACGTGGTTGAAGGTCTGTCACAATAACAAAAACACTCCGTGATTGGAAGGCTGTTTTATTAGAATTTCATGACACTAGTTTATTTTATGAAAAATTGACAATAAAGTATATTCTAAGCTATATTTACCTCCTAACATTAAACCTCCGTCATAACTGCTTGCTTACTTACTAGCAGCTACCCGAGTTTCCGACCAGTATCATTAGCCTCTATGGCTATGATGTCATGTTACGGTTAACCGCAGATACACACCAACATTCTAAGTGTAAACATGTCAAATAAAAGCCCCCCAAAAACATCCCTAATGATCAAACATGGATGATAACGAAGACTATCGCAGAACTGTATAAAAATGAATAGGACGTGGAAAGCTGAGCTTGTGCTCCAAGTGTCCTCACATTTTCTCCGGTTCGCAAGAGTCACCCAATAATTATGTCATGGCAGTATACATGTTATTGCGAATTAATTACAGTAAGCAATTTAATGACTTACAAACACTAACTCTAAGGGTATGTACCAAAAATAATTAATGTTTCTCTTTGAAAAACATCAGAGGGGAGGCAGCGTTCTGTAAACAATGACATACAACTGAATCTCTGTACCGTATCAGTATAAAGTGGCCTACATCATAAGGCCACCATCAACAGGTATTTTAAGCACAGTTGAATTGCACTGTTCTACTTTAACCACTTGTATTCAACCAGGTAGGAGAGTGGTATGTATTATCTTACTTGAATGATAATATTCATTTGACGAATATCACTTAATACTAATCCAACATTCCAAGAATCAACTATACAATCAATACAAAAATACAGTCAACGTCAAATTCAAGTGCACAGATAGACCAAAATATACGGAAAAGCCGCCATGGAGCAGACTCTAAATCAAAAGGGAACCATACAACAATTTACTTTTCAGAGCCTCTTTCATAAACAATAGTAGGTATTCTCCATAATGCTTGCTTACTAAACATCCTTAGACAACTGACTCAGTAACACTGAGCATAATCATCAATGGATGGCTGCTGGCCAACACTGAAAAATCAAAAAGCACTGCTGCATGTGATGTCATTGTCAGTCATGGTATCATGTCAGTAAGCATGTGAAAGAAAATGCCTCATTAGGAATGCCTTTCCGTGTTAAATTTAGTGTTGACTACAGTTTTCTTTTGTTTGCTATGTTTTTAAACTTTGTAGCACTCAGATTATTGTGAATGAAAAGTGCAATATAAATCAAATGAATCATTATTATAGCATATAAAGTTAATACAAGTATAATATTTGTCATACTCATGACTCAAATGAACTGATGGTGCTGCTCACAGATTACACTGTGAAATTCTTAACACATTTGGCAGGACAATTTTATCAAATTACACACAAGACTATTAAACTACAGTTGAAATTAAATGAACCACCTGAAATGTAACTAATGATCGACTCACCGAGGGCTTAAATCATGATATCATTGATCATAAAAATACGCCACACTTGGCAAGCTCACAAGGCCATTTTAGGCCTACACTGACAGTGCATCCTAGTCAGTGTTTATCCGTCTATTCTGGCAACTGATGTACCACACTCGACTACGTTTAGTTACATACTAAATTATAGACAGCTTGGAACATACGCCGGCATGACGTTTTTTTTCTACTAAACCCCTAAACAAACACGACGGTATCTAACATTTTTATGCTGATCATTTACAGAGGCCTATATTTCTGACGTAGTTGGCTAGCACCTCCAACTAGCTTTTCTTAGCCACTCAGAACCTATTCCCATACATTTTGACAGTATTTTAGTCGCATCCGTATCAATCCAGAAACTTCTCAGTCCAAAGCAAAGCCTCGTTACCGCTAGACGTGAAACATTTTCACAGAAAACACTGACAAAATAGTAAACAAATACCAAAGCGACCCCTTCTTTAAAGTTATGCTAGGTAACTTAGCAGTGGTTACATGGAAATGCGTAGCTGGCGTACCGGTGTGTCAGTCTATTTAACGTTAGTTATCAAATTAAACGCATTGTCAAATTCGTACACAGATCCCCCATTTGGCCATACAATAACAGTAGTAATCAGCTACATTTAATTCAATGGCTATGGCTGGTGGCAAACTACCATTACAATCACCTGAGTTTCCACCTCGAAAATGGCAGCATCGGTTGGACCGTCTTTGCACGAGCGGTTTACTGTAATATAACCAGTTAACAACGTTAGCCAAATTGGCAGGCTGGTTTGAGTCTGGCTGACGAGCAAATTAGATAAAATAAAATGGCAGCTCGCTTTAGATCATGTTTGATGGATTGCTTTAACAACAAATAACAACAAATATACCACTAATGTCAAGTCGTTAGCTAGCCGGAGTATCAGGCCCAGTATCGCACTCCAAGCAACTGTCAACGTGAATACACAAATACAGCTAGCCAATGTTAGCTAGGAAGATCATGGATGTTCGCTAACGCTAGCTATTACTAAAATAAGGCCAAATGCTCACTACAGCGCTAGCTAGCCTTTTAGCTAATGCTAGCCAAGAGCAAATAACATGTCCATTAACAAGCGGGTTATCGACATAGCTGATGATTGCTAGTTAAAGTTAGATTAAAAAGGGACAAAGTTAAGTCAGATAACTCGTACTAGCTATTAGCCAGCTAAGGCTAGGTTAGCCAAGTAAGCTAGTCAGCGAATGTTTGTTCAAAGACCAACCATTAGCAAACGCCAAGTAGTCAAAAATAAACACTAGACGGTCAGTTAGACAAGCTAACGTTAGTATCAACGCGTTCTGTTATGTTAGCTGTCCAGCTACAAATGAATTATTTACCGTATCAACATCGAATTAACGTTACTGCAAGGCAGACATGTAAGCACTGTCAAATCGAAGAAAAATATTATATTACCAGCTAACCTTGGCATGCAAGCTAATTAACATTATCAAGCCGTGTTGTCACTGGCGTACGCTTTAACAATAGTGCCAGCTCGACAGGAGGGCAGTGGGATTCTATTACAAACTAGCACGCTTTGATAGTTAGAATTCACAAATTCAGTCTTATGGGAACGATTTTGTAAAACCGTGTTAAAATTCACAAGTTACCTAGCTAGCAGCTAACACGTTAGCAGGCAAAAAGAAATGGCCTCTTGATTCCTCTCCCTTCTTGAATCTCTCTCTCACACACACACACACAAACAGTTAAGCAAGAACGGGATTCGAGATTTTTTCGCAAAACGGTACCACAATCCCTTTAAAGTATTTCAATATTACACAATCGTGGAGGTCCTAGAAACTGTTGGCGGCATGTCACTGAAATATTCTACCTAAGGTATATTGTTGTTACCTATTTGTTCCAGTGTTGTAGTTGTAACAGGCAGTGCACCAGCTTCTCTCTCTTTCTCTCTCTCTCTCTCTCTACACAGCTAGCTTCACATCAGCTGAGGGGCCTGCAACTGCAATATACATCCGCGTGATTCCTCCGCTAAGGCACTACTTTTGATTACTGCTTTCGACATCAGTCTAATACGAACGATATGAGTCCCCAAGATCCGGATGTATTGCTCTGAAAACGAGTTTACATCTGACAGTAGGGTGGCTATATATTTTCTTATGTTCCGAGTCACAGAATACTGAAAGTCTAAAGACATCGGTTAACGTCAGTCTCAAATGTGACGTATCAATGCGCTGGGTCGTGACCCCCCTTAACACACAAACACACAACAGTTCCCTGTAAATGAATGTATGATGTATTGCAATCTTTGGTCATTAATAAACATAAATGTAACCACCAACCAGCTTTCTCTGCCATTTAGTAAAATCGTTTATCATTTCCGTTGCTCTCTCCGTTGTCAAGGCTACACGTCTGCGTCCAAAAATGGCGTCCTTACTCGGGAGAAAGTAATTGAAATCAATTGCCAAGGTCCTTCTCCTTCAAAATCCCCCCCATACACACACTTGTTATAAACAAAAATGAGGTTGAATATTTATATGCACTTCTATTGCTAGCGCAGAGTATCAGAGAATAATTTTGCAACAGGCTGATTTTGTTGATTAGGCACTGGTTCCTGTGTGACAGCTCAGGGTAGCTACATTTTAATTATGTGGGCTAATATTTCATACTTGGCAAGCTGAACAAAGACTATCCTTGCATCCAGTCCACTATTTTGTTATTATGTGTCAAGTTGACTCGACTGGTGTAAACTTAACACTGGATTGATGGCAAGTGATGTTTCACTTAAGTCTTGACCAGAATACCAGCAACTGAGCAGCATATATAATTAAAGTTACAATGGATTTTTTTTAAATCATCAATTCGCTGTGGATTAGCTACTTTAGGTGGCCATCTCTTATTACTACTATTGCATGTGTATCGCTGTTGGTAGTATTTGCCATTTGCTGAAATGTCTGTTCCACAAGAGCAAGGGAGTTCATGCATCATCTAGGCTATTCTTGGAATCATGCCATGATATATTCATTCTGCCATGGGGCTGTGCATTGGATTTTTCTTACTTTAGGTAATATGGATCACGGAAGATTTCGCTACGAACTGAATTACGGGGTGTTGCACCCAAAGGGCTGAAGGAATCCCATTACGATTTCCTACATGACAAAAAGCTGCAGCGTAAGGTGTCCTGATCAGCAGAGTACCATATTCACTGTCCAATACCCATACACTATGTCCATCACATTGAAATTGACCTTTTTTGTTTGTAGTGGGAATGAGTGGTAAAGTGTCTGCTTTGATGGAAGTCTACTCTTTAACAGAGGAAGCTTGTTTAATCTAGTCTAATCTAATTGAGGTTTCCATGGATCTGACGTCCAGGCTGTGCTTTGCCATTCTTCATCTCCAGGACATGTTGGTGCGGTTTCCTGCCAGAAGATCCTGCAATACACCATAGCACTTTGTCAAGGAGTTTGACTACCTGGAGCGCTTGCCTGATGACATATTGCTTCGAAACCTGTCCTACCTGCATCTGAAGGATGTAACACAGCTTGCACAGACCACACATAGGTTCAGAAAGGTGAGGGCCTCTTAAAAATTAAAAGTTTACCACAGGAGTGTCATTTTTATACCATTTCATTCGGTCAGCCTGTTTGGCTCAAAGAATTATATAAAATCCGATGAGGCAGAAATGGTGTGTTAGCTTCTATTTTGTATTCCTTCTAGTGTGTGTGTGCGTGCTTGTACGTGTTTTTTCACACCAGCGGCACCAAGGAGAAGCAGGGAGACAGCTAAACATTTACTGCTATTCTTACATACATGTAATACACACGCTATCACAAGGGGTAGGAAATATTAATTTTGCACTTAGTAAATCAAGAGCCAGCATTTTCAATTACTGGTGTATTGGGTGTTCGTACATTTTAAATTGAGCCTTAATATGTGTAGTCTACTAATATTTTCATTCCATTGGTTTAGAAGTGCCAAATGTTCTGTTATTCAAAACAGGTAAGTACATTATTTGCGGCTAATTTCTTG
Organism: Acanthochaenus luetkenii; assembly: GCA_900312575.1. NCBI lineage: Eukaryota > Metazoa > Chordata > Actinopteri > Beryciformes > Stephanoberycidae > Acanthochaenus > Acanthochaenus luetkenii. The sequence continues at coordinate 7,786 of OMOT01039715.1, read as the reverse complement.
TTACCTTTTGGATGCCTTTTAGGCTAGTCAGTGATACCACATATGCCTATCACCAGTATTGAATCCATACAGTTAGTGGCATAAAAGTAAAGTATGTTGCAAAGACTGTACATTGTTTATGTATTAAATGAACCATACTCCCATCATTATCATGGTTAAATTCAAGGGTTTGATCTTGTTGTTACTCATATACCAGATCATGTGTCCTACACTGTTGCCTGAATGATAATAAAACATTTAAAAAGGATACAGCCAAGGACTACATCAAGAAGGCCTTAAACATATTTATGCAAATAACTGGAATCCTGCTGACGTCACATCAGTGTCAAAGGTCATTATGAAGATATACTTCCTGTTTACGAATGCCAACTTGACTGTTCTTGCGCCCTCTGCTGAAGGCCCACTGCACTCAACCTGGTCTCTGCCATAGTATAGAGTCAAGCTGGGACACCAGCTGTGTGCGTGCACGGTCTGCATGAGGAGCTGTGCTGTGTTCCCCCTTGCAGCCAGCAGAGGGAGCAACATGGCAGTGAAAACCAGAGTCAGATGTTAGGAGGAGGAGGCTCAAGCAAATATAACCTTGGGTAACGTGTGCAAAGTGCTGTACTTCTCGTCACCATATCCAGGCCTAAAGACTACAACACACTTATTTTGGATTTAAAACCTTGCACAAAATACGTTTGTGGGCAACTGCCATACCGGCCGTACCTCGCCTGAAACCTATACAAGCAAGCTACAGTCACGTAAGACAAAGGTATGCACTGTTTCCTCTGTTTCTAAAAAGGTACCTAAACAGATCAGAGACAACAACATATGGTACAGTAATGTCAACAAAAACAGCTATATACTATGGTTCTGTAGGCCTGTTTCTTTTATAACAGAAATTAACACTACAAAATAGAACCACAAATAATATAAGGCTTTACGTTTTCTTGTGTTAGACTTAAGGAATAACTGTGTTATTAAGTCTGTGTTGTCATTTTCAATCAGCGACGTCATGCCCATCAATCTATAATATCGTTTTTTTCAGCCCAAATGAAGCGCTGGGTGTTGAAGAAGAGCTACCATGACAGCATACAGCCCTGCCTGGTACTGAGGCCTATTATTAGAGAGAGACACTGAACACTACCTTCTCAGCTGAGTCTGGTCTGGGAGGGAAAATATTCATTACGTAACAATAAAAGATCGGTCTCCCAGACCCACTTCCTGAATACCACAGTGACTAGGCCCCGAACTGAGGCAGAGCGGAAGCCTCGTCCGTTTGTTTGAGCAGAGCAGATCCTGTTCTTTTCTGCTTTGCCTGCACACAGTCACTGCGCCACCCCTCCTTCTCAGCTCCTCTTTGTGGGTCAGAGATGCAGCGGGAGTGACGCAGCAGGGTCAGCAGCCTCCAGAAGCCAACTACACAGCAGGAAGAGGACCAGGGAGCCTCTGCCAGAGCCACAGTCCACAGACAGCCACCCAACATCAGCGAAGAGGGAAGATGGTAAAGCCCTGAATTAGGCCAAAGGGAGCACAGGAGCTGGGTAGTCACTCTCCTTCCCTCCTACACAAACACCAGAGAGACCGCTCACTTCCACAGCGGCAGAGACAGGCCCAGCAAGACCTTCCGCAAAGAAACATTTTGGTAGGCTACTAAGAGTATGAGTGCTTGTTGCGCCAGCAACACAAGTGCAACTGAGAAAGAGTGTCTTTGTATGCTGTGAGAGTGTGACTGTTTTGAGGATGAGGATGAGGCCTACTCAGCCTTGTGCTGTGGTCTCTGCCTCCCTACAGGCCACAGCTGGGCTTGCTGAGCAGCTGAGTGTGCTTTGTCCTGTGCTTTTGGGAAGATCCTCGCTGTAATATCAAATGTGGGTGACAAGGTGGTGCTTAAAAATGCTTGATAGGATCCACTAAACATGGACAAAATAACTAATGGATAATATCCAAGCACCGGCATGGAATACTAATGCACAGATTTTGGCTCTGAAAATGACAATGAAGATTAATTGATCCGGCTTCATATTAGTCTATATGACGTTTTTTAAGTATCTGCCATGAATTTGTTCCGTTTGCCTAATTAATCTGAAATTACCTTGTCATCTTTTTTTGAGATTGTGAAATTGTAAAAGGAACAATTTCTCTATGCTTTTATTAACCCAACTAATGATTACCAACCATGTCAACTGCAAAGCAAATGGGCTTAATTGTGGTTCCAGTATGTGAATTAAACATTTTTATATACACAGGTGAGAGCTACCCAAAGTAATATTATGATATTATACAGTATGTGTATATTTAATTAGCAGTTTTCAAAGCACTACAGAAGAGGAAAGGGGGGATGTGTGGAGGGTGGTGTGCAGTTTGAAATGATGGAACCCTAAGGTGTGGTCAGCTGAATGCTGCACGTCATGCCACGCAAAAACTGTGTAAAAGGTCAGGAACCTTCCCTGTGTTACCGGGTTGGTTTTTGTGTCAGTTGCCACAGTAACGCGGCCCAGTGCAGCAGCTTATAGGAGTATGAGGGCTGAACTGCTGCCAGACTGGTGCACTGGCTGCTCCCCTGGCTAATGCCGTGGTCTTCGGAGCGTTCAGGTAACAAGGAGGAGCCAAGCCTGGCTGCCAGCACTAAAAATAGCAGCTTCTGGTTAATGCTGTACATCTTCATCACAAACACCACGCCATGTGATGGGTACTAAACACAGAAACGAGAACAGCAGGACACAGCGGCTATGATTGAGATTCATCATCAAGTGTACTTCAGAGAGAGGAGAGCACACACAGACACTATGAATAGCGCCCTTGAGTGTGTACGCGTAATAATGTGTCACCTGCTATTGTGTCATTTGAAGTCAAGAGTACAGAAAATCAAACGGGTTTAAAGTGGGTCTTAGCCCGGATGAGGGGATGACGAGTCCAAGTCATGTAAATAAAAGAGCTGCTTGCTCTGCGAGAGGCTGTGAGCGGCTCGCACAGTGCCATGTCTGGTTCAGCCTCTTCCCCTCCCCCTCGTCTGCAGTGCTGACGCATCTGCTGCTTTTGCATCAATCAGCAGCCTCTATATAGGTATACCCACAGTCTCTCTTTCCGTTTCCCTCCGCCTTGCATTTACTTTGCATTGCACGCCGCAATTTTGAGAAAAAAATATATCTAGGAACGTCTCTCCTTTGATTGGTGTGACATACGACAGTAACAACTGTGATCTTCTCTTGAGCTCTGCATTAACTAACCACAGTGAATGTGTGAGCATGAGCGAAAGGCTTCAGTCAATATATTGCTGCACAGACAAAGAGGCTATACCTGTGTGCACAAGCAAGAAACAGATGTGGTTGCGTGATGCATTCAAGGCGCATGTTGTTTCTGCGTGGGCTGCAGACCATTTCGCTCCACATAGGAGAGATATTTTGGTCAATATGGAGATGTGTCCGGATCAAACTGGTGTGGCGCTGGGGAGATGTAACACATCAGCTGTTGTACTTGTGGCTCAGCAGAAGACTGCCATGCAGCCGAGCGTTTTCTCTTGCTGTTGCATCGAGTACAGAGCTGGTGTGTGATGTAGCACCCAGCATCTCTCTGCTTTCTCTACAGCCCTCTGCCATGCTTAATACAAGTTGCAGTTTCCTGCTTGGCGGCTGCAGAATGCTTCAGTTGCCCGGCTAGCACAGAGGCAGAGCCATACCCCGTCTCAGCTATACGCTGTATAAACTAGGGGTTCTTCCTATAGCCATAGTAGGACAGAAGAGGCACAGAGGTAACACCAGTCAGAAGAGGGCAGGGCAGAACTAGCCCAGGACCTGGGTTGCATGGATAGAGGCGAAGGACATTGGAGCTGTAGTCATCTGCACAGAGCGAGGGAGGGAGGGAGAGGAAGAAAGACGTCAGAAAAAGCCCTGCTATTGACAGCACCACTGTTCAGCGACCATCATAGTAAAAAAACGCGTAACTGTTTTTGATGTATAGTATATGGTGTATTTAGAGCTGTAGAAGACGGATACTGCATGACACCGTTACCTGTTCGCCCTGCGTCATTATCTCTGATTTACTAAGGTATGTTTTGCATGTTTTCCCCCAATTTATAACCTGTTTTAGACGGAGGTACACTTTGCAGGGGTGCGTGAAGTATGGCTCTTTCTTTGACAAGACTGTCTGTATACTGTATACTGCCTTTTCTTGGTTTGTTGTTTGATACGAGGGGATTCCATGTTACATGTTGTGAAATAAAAACCTATTTCACATGAGCTCTCAAGGTAAAGTAAGTTTGGGTGTGGCAAAAACATATCCGCTTATGACAAATTCAAAATTTCCGCTCAGTGTGTGGTAGCAATAAACCACAACAATGGGTACAAATTGGATAAACTGAAAGTTAAATTGCAAAGTGCAAGAAAGACGTGAAGATGAAAACGCTTCAATAAATGTCACAAACCCAGAGAAATCAGCATCAAGGCTGCGGCATATCGCTTGCTGTTAGCAGATGAGAAAGTCCTTTGGGTTGCATTTCTGCTGCAGACAAAGACACACACACACACCGAACACGCACATACAAAGTATATCCAAGTGGAGATAAAGGCAAACCTCCATTGCACAGGAGAATGCTCTGTGTTGCATGTTCTCAGAAAGGGTATGCTGTTTGTGGGAGGGAGAGAGGACTGCATACCCGGACAGCTAATGCAGTCACTTGCCATCCGACTGAATCCCAATAAGTGCTGCGCCATAGCATGTTGCCGTGACAACGGAGGCCTGTCTGAGAGGGAGGCAGGAGGCTGGTTGTATTTTCAGTAATATGAGAGGCTTCGAATACTGACGGACATATTGCATCATCAAGTACAGAATTATTGAGATCCTTTAACAAACGCATCGATATAACAGGGCTGCCTCCGGGATAGCAATTAGCCCCGACACGAGCAACAATCCACCCATCCCACTATCCCATTTTACGATTCCATTATCCCCACAATGAAAATAGCTGTTACATTCTGTCACTTTTGATGTTCAAAAAATGCATGCTGATATTTGTTCATATTATCTGCAGGCAGGTCCCTATTTGTCATGCTATGTCATGTATCATAGCATGATACTAACCGAGTATGACATAGGCTTACAGCATGACTTTCACTGCAACCCTAAAATGAAGATGTGAAATACAAAAATTAAAAAACATTAACTCCTCTCTTGATAACGGTTGGATATTTCAATAATCCTGATGCAGGTGTGTTGCTTCACCACAGTTTACTTGTCTTAGCAGATATGAGTACAATCAGAACATCACTGCTGGGTGACACATCCTCTTTCAAAGAGAGAATGTATTAGGCTGTAACGTCCTCTCAGAGTTGGAGGTCAGAGATCATATTACTTAACCACAGAGATAAAGCTAATTCACAAATGCCTTCTTCATTCCATGTAGAGACAACCATATCAACCATCAACTGACTCTGAAAACCGAATCTGTAAGGCCTGTATACAATGCAGCGGAGGGTGTGTGTGTTTGTGTGGGTTCTAGTGTATAGTAATTGTAGGACTAAGACACATGTGTCCTCAAGGAATGGACAATAAAATTAGCAACTCAACTTCTTTGAAAAAGTCAAATCATCTCAGTATTTCTTATTTTCTTATTGTGAATATTGTACTTCTGTGGTACTTGATCTTTATGACCTTTCCTGGCTGCCTTTCCCTCACAGGGTGTTGACTAACTGTGAGTTGACAAAGCTGTGTGGGTGAAACAAGTGTTCCTCTACTGCTTACTAATAGTGAACTAAAGCAGGGAGCATTGAGGGACATACAGTATATGTCTCACCAATGCGTAACTGTCTGAATTTCATTTCAAATCAACCTGGGCCAACCACAGAGCTGTGGTAGGCCACAGAATGGGATATCAGCCAACGCAAATGTAATTAAGAATGATGATGATGAAGATATGAATGAATGAGTCACGGCAAGTTTCAGTTCCCACTCCACCAGGTGCAGGCCAAGACACATGTAGGGTATTGCTTTTTTTTTTTTTGAAGGACCTACAATACGCACAGAGAATATCTTCTCACGACTGTGTTCTGGGATTAGTGATGTACTAAACCAGCTTGGGTCGTTCATGACAAGAAAGTTCCACGTATAAGACACCAAATTAATCCCACACTAAATCCCCTGGAAAACATTGGAAATCTTTGGGCAGGGGCCAAATGTAGTTTACATTCAGGAAGTAATTTCAAACATCAAACAGGAGGTCACTATATATCTGAGATCTCTTTTAAATCGTAGCTGCTGCAGTACAATTCTAGGTCAGTCATTTAAGCAGGCACGTTGACTAAGAAGACGTTCTTATTTATATGAACAAATTAGGGGAGTGGTTGCAAAGGGACATTCACACCTGGGTGCTGCCCAATACTACTACCTGTTGGCCACTACGCGGCTCCACTGCAGCAGACAGTGGTTGTTGAGGGAGAGGATAATGTTACTGTCCCTCACCCAGATTTTCTCTTAGCGAGGATTTGAAATGGCACCTTCCCTGTCATAAACCCATTTCTCAAAGCGATCACTGCCCCACATCTTAGCACTGACAAAAGATTTGCACCTCCCAGCTACTGAAATATTGAAACAAATGTGTTTCCATTCTCCATCTGTGAGATCTGGCCTATAACAACATACTAGGCTATCGTTATATAAATGTCTTAATTTAACCTATATTTATCTAGGTTAGTCCCATTGAGATTAAGGATATATTTTACAAGGGATACCAAGCAGAGACAGCTGCAGCACATTTACAGTACTTGCAGACAGAAACAACAATACAAGTAAAAGAAAACGTAAGTGAGGGGAAGGAGAGAGCAAGAGAAAAAGACAGAGACCTAGAGAGAAACAGGATACAAAGTGTTACAGTCCTAAAACAATCCATTTAATCAATAATCCACAATTTACAATAGATTATATTCTATACGTTTTAAACGTATTAAGATTAACCACTACAATAATTTTCACAACATTCTGCAGGGCATTTGATGCAAAAGGGAAGAGAAGAGATCATGATGGTTTTTGTACCCATCTTTGTCTGCTTCAGGGATAGTCAGGAGAACTGACTTTTGGTTAGGGATGGGTATCATTAGGATTTTATTGATACTACTACTCTTATTGATACTGCTTATTGGTTCGGTACATTATCGATACTCTTATCGGTATCCTCTGTCATCCTTCCTCTAGCTGCTATTTTGTAACGCAATAGGGCTGTTCGATATGACAATATATATCGTGCGGTGATATAAAAATGGCCATCATAGATATTTTCCTCTATCGCCATTGCCGCAAAAAAAGTAGTAGAACTGCTTTACGGTAAATCAATTTGGGAAATCAGTGGCAATACCCAGCCCTAGAGGTGTGTGGTTATTTTATATGATCATTATTGTAATATATTATTACCCAACAAAATACAGCCTCCATCATCATTTTACAGTAACCATCTGCTGAAGATGCGTCTAAATTGGGAAAGGAATGTCCACTAGGGATAGGCAGATCAAAACTGGTATCGATACTTCAATACTCACATGCTATTCATTTGGTATCGATGCCCTTTGAAGAGTATCAATTTCTAAATTATTTTTAATCCAAAATGCGTCACACAAGCGTCATAGTTTCACTACGAGGTGGGAAATTCCCCAGTTCCAGGAAGGCAGCCTTACAATCTCCAAGAAGTGAGAAATTATCATGAAGGGGCTTTAGATAGTCCAGAGTAGGGGTGTTAACGTTTAGTCGTTGATCGATTAACAACCGTTAATAATTTGGTCGATGAACATTTCAAACGTAACGATCAAATTGAACTATT
>OMOT01039711.1:0-11607 GCA_900312575.1 Acanthochaenus luetkenii | reverse complement strand
GACAATACTACTGTACATTCTATTGATTTGACACTTTCAACAATAAAAGACAAAAGCAGAGACATTTCTCAGGCAGGGATCTCGTTGTGCACTACAGCCAGACCCTGATTACCGAACCTGACGGAATTATCATATTTAGACCTTTCCAATATAAAGCTGAGCTATTGTGCTTCGGATACTGTAGCTTCTACATGCGATAAAATCCAACGTGGACAAGATGCAGTCGGTAAATGTCAGACCAATTTGACAGACGGAGAGAAAGAGATGGCTGCCTGACACAATGAAAACGGGCAGGATGATTGTGATCTGACTTCCCGATGTTAGAAACGTACATAACTCCATAGCTGCTTGATCATTTCTGGGAGATCAGTGTAACAAATCATTTTGTGTGAGGCTCGCATAAGAAAACTGCTCATCTTTGATTGTACTTCTTGATTCTCATAAAGAATCTTTTCGAAGGGGACGACGTGGAGGTCCAAAAAAGACATGGGAATATGGGTGTGACTCTGTGTGCTCTTGTTTTCTTCCGTGTTACCTCTCAACCAGGAGGTTAGCGGGGAATGCTTTAACACGTGGCGCTCTGGCTCGGGCCTTTTCTTGGCTCTGTGCCTCATGAGTGTAATTTGGATGAGTGCGGCTCGCTTGCCTTTTAGCTCATTAACAACAATATACACAGTAATTACTGTGATCGCCTAATTAATTCATTTTCAAACGCTGCACGGTTTAAAAGGCATGAGCAAATCTTTTCTGGAGATAACGATTTTACGGAATCATTGTTGACATAATTAGCAATTTCATGTTCCAAAATACAACCAAAATAATTAAAACAACTTTTTTTTGTGGTCTTCTTTTGTTTCATACATTGACTCTTTTATTATTCAGACTCCCCCTTTTTTCCCCCTAAGCCTGCTTTCTGTGAATTATCCTTCTCTGAGCTTTACTTATTATACAATTCTGTGGCTACGGCCTGTGTGTTTTGTTGAGGTAAAGAATGGTCATTTGGGCCTCAATTCTCCATTAATCATATCTAGTTTATTGCCCAGTTAATTGTGATTAACACTAATTAAGATTCAGCGGAACAAAAAAATTGATTTGTTGTGGTTCTGGGCAACACGTATAATGGATGATGAAATCTTTACATTAATTTGAGAGATTCTCCAAAAAACACATTTTAATGAGCAAAGCCTGCCAATGTGCAGCATGAATACACATCAAAAGCAGTTGTTGAGGGGGTTGCTGTACGGTTTATGACGATGCCACTAAAGAGAAATAGCAGGTCTTATGTTATTTTATGCAGATCCTAATAGCCTCTCATCCTAAGGCACATGGTTACGTCCGATTTTTACTAAACAATACTGTATTTCTTATTTTAGAACGTAACATATCCAAAGATTGTTTGGAAGAATGTATTTTTTTGATGTGATTTATTTTTTTGATGCTACGAAGCATTAGCGCGTAAGATGAGGCCCACAGTGTGAGTAGCATGTGACAGAGTGGTTTATGTCACAGGCACAGTCCTCTGACCCTTCAAAACCCCAATTAGTATCCCTGCAGAATTTATTACCACGCCTGGCATCACTTCTTGCTGATTGCCTCTCGACTCATTAAAGTGAGAGTAGATTTATGGACAGACCTACTTGATGCATCGGTGAGGGAGAAAAGAAACACCACAAATCCAGATGTGATTCAGGGCATTTTTGGTTGATGTTGAAAAAGTCACATAGATGAACCGCCTCTATGAATGTATTGGTATTTCGGGTTCTACAGTGTGATGACTTTGTAACCACAATCATTTACATCTAGTCCTAAACAGAGGCAGAGATTATGTGGGGTAACCTCCTTTACATCGTACATCCTCCTGACAAAGACCTAGAGACCAGAGACATTCACACACACACACACACACACACACACTATTTTATCTTCTGGATGCTTACGACAGACACTCAGATCATGGACATAAAATTGTCAAGATAGGAGTTTGACAGCCATTAGAACCACCCAAACTAAATACTGCAAGGACAGTTGGATAAAAGTGCTTTGTAGATAGCTTACGTTTTGAACTGCAGAAGTGGGTTACCTGGAAATAATCTTAGCGCTTACTCTTTTATACCCCCACCCTATATAAAAAGTGAGACCGCACATAATGGGGATATTCACGTTTCTATTACTAGATGATCAGTGTAGCACTTGATCACCACCTGGTGGTCATATCTATAAACATGAACACACCCTGGCATGATTGAAAAGTTAAAGGTTAAGGCACATTTAGCAGTAAAACCTCCCCTGCCTTATCCCAGAAATAGTCTGCTGACGGGAAAGATGAGTAGGTGTAAACAATTTGGGAAGGTTATGCTGTATGGATTGGCAAACAAACTGGGTTTTCCATTTTGGACTGGTCCCCAAATGTCAGTAGGAGCAATATGTTCAAGTGAGCCCGGGGCCCAGGGCAGGACAAAATACCACATTTCTTATTTGGATCCAAGGTTGAACAAGTTGAAGAGAACCACTGAGATAAGCTATTGTTGTAAACAGACCTATGATATAATTGATCTGCCTTTTCTCTCCCCAGATAATTGTGCAATTACTGTGTAAAATAATTATTTTGCCTGTTGAATCAGTCCAATTCTGTCCTTAGCCCATCAATTGGATTTGTATTTCTTAAGTCGACGCCTCTCCAAAGCCAACATGTCAGAAGTGAAAAGAATAGCCCTGTCTTCTCTAGATGTCCGCTAGATGCCACCAGAGTCCCGTAGAAAAACCATAGCCTGAATGATTCAGCTCTCTTCTCCAGCATCTTCTCTGGACTTTGTTAAAGGCCTAGTCAAATGAATAACTACTGAATACTGTATACACAGTATATATATATGCTAAGGAATAAAGTATGCCAGCCTGCCTGTCTGCTGTAGACCACGCTGCTCTGCCTTCCTCTGTGAAGGAGTCATTTTACCCCGAACAAGAACGTGTCCAGAGAGGAGGATGAAGCAAGAACTGTGACTCTGCTCAATTTCCGGGTACCACAAACGTCAGCAGATGGGAAAGTTGTGAGATATTACATTATGTTGACTGTGAAAGCCCATTTCCGCCACCTGTTGAAAGAAAATGTTGTCATCATCAATTGAGATTCTGTCCCTCAACATCATACGTCACTATCTCGTAGTTATGACGATGATACTACGTCATCATTAAGAGATAATGAGTCATATTTACGAGATCTCCTAATTATTACCGTTATGTCAAATCTGTCTCTACGATATGTGCAACGCTTATGCCATCGCTGACAACGCATGCGCGAGGGCAAACTCCGATTAGGCAGACCGGAAGAGGAGCCAAATGTTCAGCATATGCGACTCATCTTATTAACATAGCATCTTTGATCTGTCCACCTCAAACTGACACTTGTTGGGGACGCACGGCTTCCTTCTGGACCGGACAGTTCACCTTGTTGTCGCCGGCGGATGAAGAAACCTAACGGCTCGCTTCCTCTCGACAGCGGTCAACACACGCGTAGTATGTAACTCTTATCACTTCAAATGGCACAACGCAGCGTCTTACCGTTTTAAAGCAGTACGGTATCAACGTTACGTCCACGTAGTAACGTTTCGAAAACGACAACCCTAGTTAGGTCGGTGTAACCCGAGTAGCATCCCCCCGAAAAACGATAGTGTTTTAGCGTGATATGCTGATTGAGCTTTGTCGAAACTAACTCGCAGTTGTTTTCCGGAACGCTAGTAGCATACTTTCATGTTCTCAGGTGGTGTTGTAATCTTCCGCGGGGTTTGGGACACTAAACCCTTTTGACGTAACTTACCGCAGTAGTTCTATATCTGCTGTTGTCAGCTTCCTGTGTTGTGGTCAGACAGGTTGGATGTGTGCGCTGTTTCTTAAACACACCACCTGAAGAAGTGTAGTACAGTCCAGGAAATTCCCACATGTTTTCATATCAAGAACCCCAAAAAACCACAGAGCCATACTTGATCAGATGTAGTACTTTGTTGTCAGATATGACAGTGGTTAACTGAAATAATAGTGAAATTAATATGGTTGGGTTACAGTCAGGAAGTGGAGTGTAAACCCACCTGAACTCTGTTGATCCACCTTTTTATTTCCAGAATAGAGTTGATCCAACTTTGTAGGCTGACATTAATCTTTTTGAATTGAATGAATGAAAATGATTTCCCCACCACCACCACCACCCTTCACACCAAACGCTTAATTAACCATTTATACCAAAAGGAATAACAACAGTTTTATTCTGTTTTTATAACAAAATCTAATTACTTTTACATCCTGGAAAACGGAAAATCTTCAGTAGTGATTTCATCCTGTACAAGGAGGAGTACATATAAATTCCAACCAATAGATTTTTTTACAATCCCTCTCCCATCAAATAAGACTGTGTTTGTCTCCCTAACTGATATCCCATGATCGGTGTTACGTCCCGTCTCAGTATCCTGTTTCAACAAGAAATACATCACATTAAGGAAGCAAGATACTCTCAAAATGCAGTTTCATTCTGACTTTTAATTAATAATATACGTAAGTAAGTAGTTTTGTAGTATATTAAGTAGTATGTAGGTCATATAAGAACATGGATTTTTAGGAAATAATGAATGCTTTTCTAAGAATACGATATTTTGTAATATTGGTGGGTGTTGGCCTTATGATGATCACCGACTCAAGGCTATAGTTTAATCACCTTTTTATTTTTTATCACTACATCACTGATCACAATAACTCCGCCTCCTTAACGTTCTACAACTGCTGTTTGCAAGGATGTCAGACTTCTAAGTTGTGTGCCTTTGGTTTCCAGCTCACAGTTTGTTCACATCAGACCAAAAGGTCAAACCTCAGTTTCAATTCAGTTCAGTTCAATTAAGAATAACTCAGTGCACGTAGATGGGGTTTTACCCCCCCACCTCACCAGCAGTCAGCACCTTGGTGGTAGTTGAGGAGGGTATACTGCTGGAGGAAGTGGCAATACTTACTGTGACTCTCCTTTATATTTCAATGGTTATTAAGCTGATATACTCAAGATATTAACTACACATTGTGGTTTAGCATTCATAGGTTAACCTCGTTAATTTCCCTCAATAGGCGGAAACCTTTTTTCTTCTTCAGCTGGTCAGTATGATGACATGTTTTCAATGTTGTTAAATGAAGGTAAAACACATCTTGTAGTGATATTAGCAAGGTGGCGGTTGATGTAACATGAAAGAGGTGGTAGCACACTCCTGTATATGCAAAGTAGATTTCTCACCTTATCTCCTTTTCATTAAATTTACAGAGAGACAGATGAGCCATCTGGGGCAGGTCACACATCATCAGGCAGAGTGTAGTCAGCTGTAGTCAGCATCAACAGGCTGAACAGGTAGGCTACTCTCAGGGTTAGTGGTATGTTTGATCAAATTTAACATGGGGATGATAACAGGGGGGGAAACTCAGAAATACTTTTATAATGTCCCAAAAAAATGTACAAGTGAAATGCTGTTCCCTTTTATTCTCCCTCATATTGATGACGGTAAACCAATTTGTGGTGATGTGTTTTTCAAACTGAACTGGACAAACCGAACTGTTACTGAGCCATTTTTCCTTTTCAATCAATACATCCAATAAAAAAAGGTTTGTAGCAGGGGGGTGTACTAGTGGCTCAGTTGTCTAGGGTGCAGGAGAGATTCTCCTTTGGTGGACTGTTAAAATGTGTTTCCCATATGCAGCACCTGGGTTCAAAACCTTTTTGGCTATCAATCAAAACTCCTGCAGTTTTAGTGTAGTATAGATGCAGAGTGAAGGGACTTCACAGTCTAACAAAACTGTTAATGAGGCGATATTTAAAAAGCATTAGCGCAAATTACAAAAGAAAACAAAAGCTCACTGTCAGTTTTATAAAAACTGCCAAGTGGGTCTGGGTCCTCAGCCAATGTATTGCAGTATATTACATTACATTATGGCATTTAGCAGATGCTTTTATCCAAAGTGACTTACATATCATCATACCGTTGGCGGAGGCAGCCATGCAAGGCACCAGCCTGCTCAACGGGAGCAATTTGGGTTTAGGTGTCTTGCTCACGGACACTACGACAGATTTGTTTTTTCCCGGGAGGAGCTGGACTCGAACCCTCAACCTTGCGGTTGCTTGGCGGGAACTCTACTTCCTGAGCTACTACTACAAGTCTTAACATAGGGCTCCAGGGCCTTAGCGGAGCAGATACATGCAGTGTGAACAGAGTACAAATTATATGAACAGAGGCCAACGTCGTCAGTCAGCCTGTGGCCAACACTAATACAGTGAACAACCAGAGCTTGTGATAAGAGCCGGGTCATACTGTAACATAGGCCTAGCGTGGTAAGAGTCTCATGTCAAACCAGGACCTCAGGCTTCGGTTAGGTCAGTGGGTCAACGATCCTGAAGCACACAGGCCACACTTGTATTGATCTCAGTCGCTGATATGAAACTACACACTAAGCTACACACTCACACTAACTCATGCGAACATACATGTACAAAATACAGAGAGAAACATACACACATGCATGCAAGCATGTGCACACACACTTTCACATACACACACAGACATCCATATAACAAAGAAGCGCAAAAACATAATCAATTGAATACTACTGTAGCTACACTCAGTCACTTTGAAGTCAAGTCAAAACACTCCCACACACAATTATCAATTACAAATTAAACCATATTGTTCATTGAAGCAGTGTTTAACTCCAAAACCTGTGTCAGGCACATTCATAAGAGTATTGCTGGGAGAACTAATGAAAGAAATGTCCCTTTTTATCCTTCCACAGGTGCTGTTGAGTTCATCTGTGGATAAGGTAGGACTCTCCCAACTCACCCACCAGAAAGAGAGAGACAACGGTCTGAGACCTCACCTGGCCTGCAGGCGGCCCTACGTTCCACAGGTGAGGGCCAGAAGTATTGATTATAGGATGAGTAAAATAGTCACTGACATGGTTACTTACCTGGCTTACAACTAGCCTGCAATTCAGAGTTAAGTCAGCACTGCAGATTTAATACAAAAGAGCATCAGTATTCAGGCCTCACACTTATCTTTGGTATTAAGTGACTTTCAAGCAGTTTCACACATCAGGGATTCTCTGAAATACAGCCGTGTCCGGAGATGTTTGTGATTCAGATTTGCAACTTAAGTTCTTTTGGGACACTCAGTATCGGATGGTGGAGTAAGTGTAGCAAACCTAGTGGTACGGTATTTTGAAGAAGAGCACAGTACTTTTCCGTGTAATAATAGGGCCCCTAATTAATGGCATGTACTTTTTTCAAAAGGGGATGCACAAGACTCACTGAAACTTTCCAATCAAACGTCTTGACATCCCAGGGGACAGGCACTGTAAATAGTTGATTTCAATAGTTTGGTTGTGTCACCCAAAATAAGAGTTGAGTACCTGAACACTCCAATGAATAAAAATCGGTTTCCCTGCAGATTTCTTGACTTATCTGAAGAATTTACATATGTAGCTTAAGACTTTAATAATCCATTCAATAATGTCTGCCTTAGGCAATCTCATCGCATTTCTTCCTCTCAGCGCACACGTCTGACATTCAATTTAGAATTACAAAAGCTTTCTCACTGACTACGCAATGTCACAGTACAATGATGTCAGTGTTTCCTTTAGTTGTTTTTGTAGATCTGGAGGTAAATGTGGTGTGAGACCGTGTTCACACCACGGCCCATTCCAGGATCAGTTCCAGTTTAAGAATTGCTCTTGTTTAGTACATTTGAAGACAGTTGTTCTGTTATTGCAATTGTTGCAATTGTATTTTTTTCCAAGTGGGCTGAGTGAGGCCAGAAGGTGAATTTCCATAGTATTTATCAACGACAACACTTGACATTTTGAGTTTCAGTTAGTTTTCTTCATGAGACACATTGTGGGAAACAGTTTCTACATTTGTCCTTAAGTTTCCCCTGAATGGATAGTTAGCATTGTTAGCATTCCTCATTGAAACCAAGGACACAGCTATCCTCAATCTTGCAGCTAGTTGTGCCCACTACTTTCAATGAGAACTATCAACGAGTCATATTTGGGAAACTTAAGAAAGAAAATGCCAAAACTATTTTCCCACAATGTGACAAGTGTCTGGTGAGGAAAAAATATAACCCACTGAAACTCAAAATGTCCAGACATGTCCTTCTTAAAATATCTTTGAAGTATCACAGTATCCCACCCACCCTCTAGTTTACAGAGCATTATGTTTGTTCGCTCATGCCCCTCGAAACACGAGAGAGCGGCTGAGAGGCTGACATCAAACAGGAGCTGTCAGCCTCATGCTTCTCACAGTGGAGATGTGGTGGTGACAGCTTCAACCAGGGGAATGTGGTGCATGGAGATGGCTCGGCACACTACACCTCCTCACTCCATCCATTCATGGGTGGAGGATTTGTGAGTCTAGTGTTTTTCGGTGTATCTATGTGGCTCACTCATGAATTGATACCAATCAGTTTCAGATAGCCCCACACAAAACCAGTGGAATTTACAGGAATGCCGGAATTTGTCTTGCATTAGCCATTGTTTACATTTGGACTTAGGGAGCTTAAAGCACATCAATATTTTGCAGACGCATCAACACATGCTCTGTGACACATGAACAGCCTGTAGCTCCGGGACATGGGGGGTAATGGGAGTATATTTAAGTCCTCTGTGGATTTGTTCTCCTTTATTTATCCAAAGAAAGTTGACTGAGCTTGCTTGCTCTTTTCCAGCACCGCCCTCCTTCACATTCATGCAGTCCCACGCATTCACACCTGGGAGCTGTCTTCTACATAGAAGCTCCACTGGAGCAGCTGAGGGTTAAGGGCACCTTTACACTTGTTGAGGGAGGGGAGAGTGTTACTCGTTCACTTTCCCCACCTACATTTTCCCAACCGGTCTGGGGATGATTCAAACGGGCGAGCTCACGATCACAAGCCTACTTCTCTAACCACGAGGCTGCCAGAAAAAAGCTGTTCATGAAGTCAGATATATCGGAGTTCAGTGGGGCTTACAGCAGGAGCTGACAGAGGTGGTGAGCAGGGTGAGAGCAGAAGAAGGGATCTCTAGCTGGAGGTATCCAGCTAGGGAGATCTTGGATGCTTTTTTGACAATGTGCTGTAATTTTTGCATGTTGGATTGTCCAAATGGTTAATAAATGAAGTACGAATGCTCTCTGTGATGAGTGTGAACCAGGAGGTTGACTGTATTTCTTGAGCTGTCTTAGAAAGCTGGGCTTTGCTGGTCATGCTGATGGAATGAATTACATAAGAAATAATTCTTTTGTTTTATTATGTTTTCAGAGGTGCAATCAAAGGCTGTGTAAAGACCAGCACTATAATAATGCTGAGTTTGACCAAATATTGCTGGTTATGAAACTTCTTTTGAATAGTCATTAGTCAGTACTTGGAATTCTTTAGTTTTGTATGTTTTTTTGCCAGGCCTATCGTTTTGCATATGGGGTTAGGTCACCCATCTGCTGCTATGATCCATCATGAACCTTCATAGACTTAATGTGTGACAGGACACACCAGCAGTGCTTTCCACTCCACATGAGTTGTTACTTCATGTGACCGTGTGCCATATGGTCCCTGCGTTGTTGACATGACCAAGTGTTGGATCAGTAAAAAGGTTGAGAAGGTAAATATTAGTAGCTTTTCCTTTTCCATTCACTTATCCCCAGCCAAGCACCTACAATGGATGTGCTTATGCTTCCAGTTGTTTGACTTGTTAGATTGGCTTGATATATCATAGAAATCTCTGCCTGTCTCTCTGTCTGTTTGTCTAATTTCTTTCATCTAATTTAATCTTATTTTATGTGATCTATTTTATGTAATTTTATATAATATAGTGAAAGAAAGTGCATGGAATGCATACCATGAATAGAGTTATAACCTAGAATGGAAAGCACCCATCATGTTTCATGTGTGTCAGAGTGGCCCAGCAGTCCAGGGATGACAGACCGGCAACACCTGACCTTGTGATTGGTCAACTTTCATTCTCTGACCTATGAGTCATAGCCATGCACTGCTAACCAATCGGGTGTGTTTCCCAAATATGACGGGAAGTCTCTGCCTAACCACCAAAGTACGAATGATTGTTGGAGAAACCAACCTAGTCACAAGTGTTTCCCAAAACTGTTGTGACTATGTTGCAAATCGGCAGCATTGTAGTTCGCAACAATACAGTCCCAGCAACGTTGTTAATGACACTATTCAGTGTCAGTGATTCAGTGATTTGCTCAAATTTATTCCAAGACTAACTTCTACAGCCGAAAGAATTTAGCTCAGTGTGTATCATGAACGGAGATATTAGGTAGATAGATAGATACATACATACATAGATAGATATAAAATAAAGCAGAATTGATTTTTTTAAATTATAATGTTGGTATCTCCTTTTGGAATGTGTGTGTGTGTCATTGTTATATATTTTATATATCACTTATATTTTCTATATATACTGTATTTTACATAGCTATATATTGTGGCAGACGGAGGGAGTTTAGGAGGGGAGAGGTAAAGGAGGGTCGGTACGTGCCATTTCCTGGCCCATATACGGACATCAGGGCATGGGGCGGCAGGGTTTAAAAGGGAAGATAGCGCAGAGGAAGGTGTGTGACCCATGGGGGAAGTAGGAGAGCGAGCGATAGAGAGAGTGCTGATGTCAATAACGACTAGCGAGTGTATGACCGACCGGACCGAGGACCCTGCTGTGTGCTACATCCCCGCCTGTCTGAGAACCCTCCTGGTAATCGACCACCGCCTGTCTAACGACCCTTCTCCTGCCTTGACCCTCGGATTGTATGAAAGACCGAACCGTGCACCGAACTTTGGACTGTGCCCCGACTACCTCTCGAGTGACAACCCCGTAAGAGACTAACCCGTTGCCTCCCGAAATCAGTAAATAAACCGCTGTTTTACGTATATCTCTGTGTGGACATTGGTTATGTTATCTCCGGTCCCGTGGACTAGGGTTGCAAATTCTAGGGAATTTCCTTGATCGATCGCCAAAGTTAATGAACGATCAATCGATAACGATACAGCAAAAAATTGCTTATGAATATTTTGTATTAGAAAATACAAAATGCATATTTGTTTTCTCAATCAAAGCTTTATTGAAACATTAGATACATACATCTGTTTCATGGCACAACACAAACATAATTATGAACTCTGTTTGTTTAAGTATGATATTTTAATAAAGCTCGGGAAATTTCGCTCAGTCTTCCGAGGCGAATCAGTGACTAACACGTTCGTCTATGACATATAACGTTACAAAAAATAAGATGAGCCTTAATTAGAAACGTACATTTGCTAAATGATTACGAAATAGATAAATAACGTTTTTGAAAACAAAGCTATAATAAATTCCCTCTTGAAATGAAAAAGCTGCGACAAACTATGACAGCTCAGGCCTCAGTTTCAAACTTAAACTACATAAGTGCAGTAACTATCCAAGCCTGTTGATTTTTAGTTAAGAATACAAGCATATTTACATGATCAGGGGTGAGTCGTGTGTGCAGTCGGTTTACAGTGAGTCCAGCTGCTGAAAATACACGTTCTGATAGGACCGATGACTCAGGCAGCAGAAGTAGCTTCGCGC
>OMOT01039710.1:0-10151 GCA_900312575.1 Acanthochaenus luetkenii | reverse complement strand
GATTGAAGCCGAGGAAACCAACTCCTCCAGCAGCCGCTGTTCGCAATTGTCAGTTCCTCTCCATACTCGGAGTCTGTAGATGTTGCTTCTATAGGGGGCGTTGCCAGATACCTCAGTAAAACGAACTGTGGCCATGATAGGGTGTTTCCTTGCTCTATGAAAGCTGGCACCAAATACGTCACCTGGCACCAGATCAGCCAATAGCAAAATATAATTGTAATAGCTGGTGTTCAACCTGTAGAAGGCAGTCGCCATGTGGATTTATAACACAATCTGTAGGATCCATCAACTTTGCGCTAAAACGTCAAGATTTCAACATGAACCCATCAATAACAATACTAAATACCCACATACATTGGGTTTAGGCTGAATTTTTTGGGGGGGTTTAGTTACTCCAAGCTTTTCAGACAAGCCTATCTTATAATTAAGTGTTGTTGGTTTTTTTAAAGACCATATTTGTTTTATTCTGTTGCTAAGTTGACATGCCAATTCCACAGTCGACCAAACACCGTCAGTAAAATTAACATCATACCAATCCCAATATTGTTTCTGAAAGCTGATAAGGACTGATACCAATAATCTGCCGATACATTATTGTATCCCTAATCGTGAGTCATGCCTCCACACGTCTGTGTGATTGTGTGTGTGTATTTACCCCATACGAGGGGAGGTGAGCAAGTCCAGTAGTGGCAGGAGCACATCCTGGTTAATCTTCATCAGCATGTCCATGAGAGTGGTGTCAGAGAGAAAGACAATGATCTTTTGGGTAAGCACCACTGCCCCAAGCAGACTTGCCTCCTTACGGGTGTTAAGACGCTGGGAAGAAGGTGGAGACACCTGGAAAACATATACAACACATACAACTTGTAGAAAAGAAGAACATTTGCCAATATTCCTAAATCCCTTAAAAAGGCCTTTGGTACAATAGTAATTACTGCAAATTTAGGGATCACAGAGAACAAATCTCCTTTCCCAAAGAAAAGAAAATTCAACATCAATAAGTTATAGGGTTTTATGTTTTTCTTTTTATACCAGGTAGCCTATGTAGGGCAGGTACTGGTAGGTGAGTACAGGCTCCCCATATAGGTGAGCTATGTAGATGAGACAATCCAACACAGGCCCTGCTGTCTGGTCTCCAACCACAGGCTTCTTCTCATACACACTGCCCATCCCCACACTCTCCAGACTGCTGTCCTCGGGTGCAGGGGCCACAAACTGGTGCTTTTCAGGGCCTATAATCAGAGAAAGAGAGAAGGGAAGGGGTGACAGAAAACACAAGCAGTGAAACATGAAACTATCTGCAAATACAGAATCACCAGAGTATGATTCTGTTAATGTTGCTGTACATCTAACATGTAAGAACGCAATGTAAATGCATAATGGGGGTAATAATATTGTTTTATGTCATCCAATTACACACCAATATAGCAAGTTGTGAGCAATCGCAGCAGATTTCTGGCCACATATCGAGAAGTCACCGTTGGTCCAAGCTTTGCCGATAGCCATCTAACCGTCTTGCAGACTGTGTCTGTGTGTGGAAATATCACAAGCGACATTAAACAGCAGCAGATCAAACAAAAAGATACCTTACATGACAGGAAACTCCAGTCGCCGAGGGCCAGTGCCTTGCAGGTTTTTGTTCCTCCCTGGTGGTTAATAAGCCTGGTGTCATGTAGATAGGCCTACAGACCAGGTGTGGCTCATTAACTATCAGGGAGGGAAAAAACATCTGCGGGGACACTGACCCTCGAGGATTTGAGTTTGACACCCCTACCTCTCTCACTCACCAAGAAGAATCTTGTGCTCTTTTTCCTCTGAGTCTTCTGCTGGATCATGTTCTTCATGTTCCTCCTCCTCTTTTTCTCTCACAATGCCCTTCTCCGTCTCTTCTAGTGCCATCCCATTCACAAACTCTCTCTCCAGAGTGGCCACTGTGGTCCCTGAATCCTCTGTACAACCAGAGAGTGTGAGCTCCAGGCTTGGCACACTGGGGTCATCCGTCCCCTCTTTACCCTCATTGGTCTCCTCTTCCTCCATCTCTCCTCCCTCCTCTCCCTCACTGGCCTGTTTTAGGTCCTGGCTGCTGTCAGCTGATTTGAGACTGGCTCGATCCCCTAGTGAGAGTTCACTCGTGCTGCTCTTGTCACTGAGCTTTCCCACACTCAGTGACTCCTGGTCTTGATCCTTGGCTGCAGAGTTCTGGCTCTGCTGTTTCCCAGCTGCCACCCCTGATCCACTGTTTACATAGAACCCATTTTGAAAGTCCTCTGCCTCAGAGAGGAACACCTGGTCACTGAGACTGATGCCAGAAGAGTAGTCTACGAGCCCTGTGTCTCCCATCACCCCGACTCCTCCACTGCCTCCTCCCACTTTCCCACTGACGGACCCAGATGACGGCCGCCCATTGTTACACTGGAAGTCCTCTTCCTCTTCCTCTCCTAGGTTACATGTCCCACCCCTCAGCCCTTTACAAGCTTCCCCGCCAGAGCCTGAGATGCAACTTTCAAAGCCAGCGATGACCTGCAGCACATGGGGGAGGAGGTTGGACAGAAAAGCCTGAAGGCCAAGCCTCACAATCAACTGCAGAATGAAGCAGTCAGTGTAGAGATAGAAACGTCCTCGCAGGCAGTGAGGGTTCTCATAAACGCTGACCAGGGGCTTCAATAAGTACTTGCTGGCATTCCTGGGACCCAGTACTCTAGAGATGGGCTCAAAAAGGTACCAGGCAGCATAGACCGCAGTGGACTCCTCAAGCATGAGGGCTAGAACAAAGGGCAAGAGGATCTCAAGGCCCTCAGCCGTGATGTTGCCCTGCAACAGCATCTCAAGCTGCTGCCACAGGTGAAAGACCAAATCTCTACCTTGAAGGCTACAAGTAGTCTCCATCTTGGCATGGTAGGAGAAGATAAAACGATGAAGTGCTGGGAAATAGGTGGGAAAGGGAATGGGGGTGATGATCTGGCTCAATAATTGGCAGGGGTTTGGGGGAGGGAGACCCTCATACATAGGGTCATATTTGAAAAGGAGTGGACGAGGGCAATCTGGTTCTTCTGTACATGTATGTGCTCTCCTGGAGTCCTTCTGTATTAGTAGCAGCGTCTCAATAGCATGATGCAAAGACAGCGGCACATCACGGAGGCTGGTAGAACATAGTTTCATAACAGCTTGGAAACGCTCTCTGAGGGGGGTGCCTGGTTTCAATCCTCTCAGTTTAGACGAGTAAAAGATCTCAGCGATGACAACACCAAGCGCCTGCATGTCCCTTTGGTAGAGCTCTGCAAGAGAGGGTAGATACTCCACAATTGTCCTCCCTTCTCGCCTCTCTTCATTAGACTCTGCAGGATGCCGTACTTCAGCACGGAGACTCTTCACCAGGAAGTTGTTCAGTTTCTCCAGCTCTTCCAGAGGCTGTAATGGGTTGAAGCCTTCAGGGAGGGTGATCTTGAGTTCCTCTGCATTGGTGGCATTCACATGCCCCTCCATATGTTTTTTGTTCGTCGGCCCTCTCTGTAACATGGCACTGCGTAAGACAGGGCCCAGGCTGCTTGTGGCACTGCCAGTGCCCTCACCAGGGAATGAACTTGGGGACTGGGATACAATAAGTGCTGGGTGGTCTCCTCCCAACACCCCTCCCACTGTACTGATGTTTGGCAGTGGCACAGAACAGGAGGCAGAGGTGGATGAGACAATGGAAGCTAATGAGTCCAGAGCTTCCATACCTTGTTCAAGCTCTTCATCTCTGTCTACCATGGTCCAGCCACTGGACTCACACCCTGTGGACTCTGGCACCATTCCATCCACAGTGTCAGCAATGGTATCGAATAGAGGGATTTGTAGAGAAGGCACATTGAGAGAAGCATGGCCTAGGAGAGGAGGTTCTGGTGGGGCATACTGGCAAGGAGCAAGGCGAGGTGGGTGGGGCTGGTCAAACAGCTGAACCACACCATAGCTAGTAAGATGGGTGTGGTTGTCCACTAGGTGCAGGCACACATTCTTTGCCTTGACAGCTTCTTTACCTGACAGTTTATAGCCAAATGTGAGGTCTATCCAGTGATGCAAGTGTTGGGACACCTCTCTGCTCTCCAGGAGGCGCCTATGAATCTCAATAAACTCCTCACAAGAGTTGCACCATGAAGGCACATCCAGGTCTGGCATGTCAGGGTGGATTGAGCGGAATATGGAAGGATCTATGTAGAACTCAGGTATGCACTCATCCGGGGTCCAGCTCTGCATGCGTTCCATACTGGCCGGGTATTCATTAGGCTCCCACTGAGACCTCACATGACTGCACAACACTGACTTGGGTGTCTGCCGGGCTTTGTAGACATAGTAGGTAATGTCTGAGAGCACATCTGAGATGTGATGAGGTACGTGGAGGTGGTCAGACTGCCCAGCTCCACCAGCACCTACAGAACCGACCAGGTCTCCACCTACACCGCCTCCCCCGTTAGCCCCTGCAGCTGCCAAAGCCTCTTTGGTCATCTCATAAGTGAAGTCCAGCTGCTTATCACCTTTGTTGAGCCTGAACTTGGACCTCCTGAGGTCCCGGAATCTTCCAAATGGCACAGTGAAGTCCACCACCCAGGGCAGCACTGGGTGGTAGTTAGGGTCTCCTTCTCGCCTTCCTGCTAACCTGTTCAGTTCCATCAAGTAGCGGAAGTTACTGACTCGCCCATGGACCCAGTCCAGGACAAGGGTCTTGACCTCATCAAAACAGTCTCTGCAAAGGTTCTTGTCATCACTTCTCACAGAACCACTGTCCCTTGGCAGGCTGCTTTTTGGCACTTGTCTGCCAGTAACATAGCCGTCTGCATCCCTTTCTGTCCCCAGTTCCTCATAATGGGACAGGTTGAGCCTGAGGTGGCTGCAGAGCTGCTCATCTACTGCTATGTACTGTAGGGAGAGCTCTCCACAAGAAAGCCCTGCTGCATGACATGCTTGCAAGGCTATTAGTAACTGGTAGAGAATGAACAACACTTTGGCATGGCTGTTGGCAAGCTTGGCTGGGCTGTAGGAGACAATATCATGGAGTGAATACTGAGTATAGGGGAAAACCACGTAGAGCATCTCAGCTGACTCCAGAAGACACTCTGCAGGGAGAACATTAGGACACAGATGGTCTGACTGGGTTTTGGAAGAGGAACTGGATGGGAAAGAGTTTTCTTTCTCCTTCTCTCTAGCTGGAGAAAGGGATGGTGAGATTCTGTCAGACGAGATGAACGTAGAATTGAAGAGTTTCTGCAGTGCTTGACGCACAGCATCTATAGCGGCAACCTGCATCTGCTCAGTTGCCCCTGCATATGGTTGCACAAGGTTGTAATAAGCTTCACGCCATAAGTTCCTGAAAAAGAAAAACAGCTACATCACTATCTGAACCAAGTTTTACCCAATCACTGCATTTGAATGATTTTTGTATTCAAACTTTATGCTCAACAGCAAACAAGACATTAAAGGGACCCTTAGAATTCAATTTTCTTTACAAATAACTTTATTATTTATTATTCTTATTTAAGTTCAGCCTAGATTCGTGAACATGAAAATCTTCTAAAAATCTACACACAAGATAGCCAAGACTATCCTGATGATGTCATTAAGAGAAACATCATTAAGCTACCCCATTGACAGTGAATGGGTAATCAACCTTGTGAACATAGTGACAAAATAATTTTACAGGGATATGGGCTCACACTCTTAATCATAACTGGTAGCAATGGAATAAAGCTCAATTTTGGACATACAAGACTCCACAGATGCAGGCTCCAATTTATTTATCCTGATAACATCACAGATAAAAGCTTTAATTCTCTAGTTTCTAGCTTGGGATGAGAGTTGCTCACGTTCACAAATAATGACTGAACAGTCAATAGGACATAGTTCCTCTTTAAAAAGGGACACATGTACTTTAAGGAGCTGTTGCCCGGATATGCGGTAATTAGCATAGCTACATTTCACAGTAATTGATTGAATAGATAAGCATGTACAGTACCTGACATTACGCCGCGATACACACTGCATGGTTTTGATGAAGGACTCCTGTGACATGGCTTGCATTTCTTGATAGCACGAGTCTCTGGAAAATCTGTAGCTCAACTTACTTTTCCTCAGACCCTGAATGCACACTCGTGTCCAGCCAGGAGGCAACTTTGCCTGGGAACATTGAAGGTATGTGCGGATTTCTGCTTCACCGACGCTGTCAAAGCGGGCACAGCGCATGACCCTCCGTTCCCTAAGGCCCATCACCCAGCGGGTAGGAACAAGGGCTACAAGCTCCAGGGGACGGGGACCTGAGCCTAGCTGCCTTCGGTCAACCCCCAAGTCTTTCTCTACTGCAAGCATCAGCCAATCCATGGTGAGTCTCCAATGCCTGCCAAGAGTCACACAGTGCCCGGCTGCGCTCGACTGTCTCCCAGAGGACCACTTTCACACCTCCATGAAGTTCAAAATCAAATGACGCCAAAGGCAGCTTCTTTGTCTGCCTGCACTTCCGAGGAAATAACTGAAAGACATAAATGAATAATTACACAACAGACTCTTTGTTGATGTGTTTTAAGAATGAGTCAAAACTAGAGGTAATATGAGATGAATACTTTTCTACGGTAGAAGACTTGGGTTGCTGCAATGTGATGTGACGCAATGCACGTGACCCCTCCTCCCTCTCGGAGTGTTGAAGGCTGTGCTCAGCTCACATGACTGAGGACATCTACTCTCATTATGTCTGTCAGATGTGGTCACATGCTCCTACAACACGAAAATAAAATGAAGCCAGCGAGTATAAACGTACTGACGCTAACTAACTTTTTCAGACAGTATGCCCGTCATCAAAAACGTCACAGTCTGGCTGATTCTTTTATAGCGGAATTAATTTAGCCGGCTGGTTAAAGTTGACAGGCATTCCGGTAAACAAGACAGCCTAACCTGGGGCGGAACTAAAACTATAATAAGCTTCAAACAAATAAGGTAGAATTAACGTTATTCACTCCAACGTTAGCAATAGCAGAACTGTGATGAAGAGTTGGGGGCTGTAAGGGGCTTTTGGCTCACTATTCAGGAAGTAACGTCAACTTAACGCTAGCTAAACCAACAAGCTAACGTCCCCTACGCTTCGTAGCAAGTGCAATTGTTCATTCCGTCAACACAACGATGACCAGGCACGGATATAAACAATTCACCTCCACCTCACTGTACACCACCGAATAACCGTCAACAACAGCGTGTCGTGTGTAATGTGAAGTTGTTTCGCTCACCTCTCACCACTTGTAGCCGTTGTGACAGCTAACGTTAAGCTAACAGTGCACAGCCGGTGTCACGCATGATGAGTTTGTAACATGTTAACTCTGTAAAGTGAGAACCTGCCGGTGGGAACATGTACTCGCTCCATTTTGGCTCACAGGTTCGTCAGCAAAGAGACCGCAGCCAGTCAGCCGATGGTGTTTTGTTCTGTGCTGGTCGGAGCCATGTTGTAGAAACGGGAACTCACGTGACACACCACCCATCTCATGTGATAGCCGCTGCCCTGCTGCTGGGAGGTTGAGCGGAGCAGAGCAGGGGTCAGCAGGGGCGGTTCTAGGATTTTGGTGATGGCGTGGCCAAGGGGGCCCCGATGAGTGCGTGGGGGTACAGGCATGCGAACTTTCACCGTTTTGAATCCATAATATGTCACTTATGTGATTCATACAGATCCGATGAGAGGTTTTTATTCATTTTATTTTTTTATGTGGGGGGGGGTCGCTTTGAGTAGGCAGGATCTTGACAACCCCCGCCTACTCAAAGCGACTTCCTTAGAAAGACAATGGAGGCGCGTTTCCGAGACGCGAACATCTGATGCTGCGGATTTGCATTTGGATGCCTGTGAATCACCTGTCAACAAAAGGCAGCAAACGCCTGAAGAAATGGAGCCAATCAATTTGCTAGTCAGTAGCTCAGGAGGTAGAGTTCCCTCTCAGCAACCACAAGTTTGCCGGTTTGAGTCGAGCTCCTCCCGGGGAACATTTTGTACAAATAAATCTGTCGTAGTGTCCTTGAGCAAGACACCTAACCCCAAATTGCTCCCGTTGAGGGGTCTCAAAACTCTTTCATTCCAAGAGCCCCCAAATAGATCGGTATTAGACCGCAGACCTCCATCTCCAAGATTGTTCTGGTTACTTGCGATTTAGTACAGAACTAAACTGTCTATACTGTTAGTAGGTGGAGTCTGGAGTGACAACCAGAGTGGAAAGAGAAACCTATAACCAAAATAGTCGTTCTTTATACATTCTCTCATTGTACTAATTGTCTGGTGAATTTAATAATAGTACAAATTAAAATGTATTAATATTTTGCCGGGGAACCCCTGGAGACCCCTCATGGACCCCAGACCCCACATTGGGAACCACTAGAGCATAATTCCCATATTCAAGCAATGTGGTTTTACACAATTTGCCCCCTTATGTTAAACAGAAATACATACATATTATTAACTATTATTTGAAACCACTATTTCCTGATTCCTGACCCCGAATGACTGGACTGCATTAAGAATAATATCCACAGGGTGGCACCATGTCTCTGTTAGTTAGACTGCTTATTTAGCAGGCTGGTGCAAGCAGCAACCTCTGTGAAGCTGAAATGTTTTCTCTCCCTTTGTTTTAGTTTAATTTGATTGTTTATTTTGCAATATTTCTAGGCTATAAACAAGCTTAATATTTAATAGTATTCCTCAGAAAACACAACCACTGAAGTTAATAGAAGTGCACAATGTGTTGTCATGTACGAAGCAATTAAGAAACTTGGCTTGATTTTGATTGAACATCTGACTGGTATATGTGTGCTACTGATTCAGCTAGTAGAGCATTGGGATTGGAATTACATAAGGTGAAAGCCTGTAAAGACTTATAATACCACACAAGTCTGTGCATTTTAGGCACCTCCGACATATTTAGATATAATTTGTGTAAAATGCTTACCAACACTACATTCCATTTAAACAAGTTATTCTAAAACTGCATGTAAACCCTCACTACATGTATGCACATGTGTTCTCATGTTCTTCAACACATGGGGAGTAATAGTGAAGAGGAAATTAGTCATATACGTATCTGATTTACCTGTGAAAATAAAATGAATAAAATACTTGCGGTTGTCAAAGCTGTCAATTAGATATATTTTGATGATGTCATAACCTCACCAAATGGGATTCAAACATTAGTCTGTATATGCGGAGGGAAAGGAGACCAATTATTTACTCTAAAATAACGGGGAACTTCTTTCAATAATGGCATTTCTTTTTTAAGGAAAGCAACACTGTATGGTGCTTAACACAACTGTAATGACTTTATTTAAGTAAAAAGGCATTTTATTAAGAAGCTATTGTTTGAAAGATTATTATGGTAGAATAAGTAACAATTAATTTTGTAAGAAAATATTAAAAGTTTTATAAACAGGCATTGAAATCACCTTCAAACAATTGTGTGAGTGACAGTAACAGGGTTGACATATGTCATGGTCTGTGTGTCAAAAATATATGTATATTGTCATGTGATGTCTGCAAGATGAGGGGTCAACTCTTTGTTCTCTCAGTACCAAGCTCTTCAGGCCACGGTGAGCTCAACTGTGTTACTTCAGTTTCCTCTCCTTGACTAACTTGTGACACACGACGGCTCACGGCGCGTGTCACTGCACAAACCGGAAACACCTCAGCAACCTCTGGTGCACCCTCAACAAACTCCCCCGAAGGAGATGAGATGCTGGACGCAGATGGAACTCGTGTCATCGCATTAGAAGGAGATGCGTCAGTCCAGACTCAGTCGCCGGTCAGATCATTACCTAGAATTGTATCCACCTCTTCCACAGGTAGCTTCAGGACGTACACCAATCTCCACCTCTCCTTTCACCAGACCTGAAGTCAGCACCATCATATGTAATGGGACAGCCAAAGTAACTAACCCCATCCCTTGGATCAACGCTCGGGTGAAAAAGACAGCAATGACTCTCGAACAAATGAATCCATTGCCCCAGTGTCTCGCGAAATGTTGACCGGTACCGTATTATTGCTGCCCACCAGTAATGCATAACCCTCCGATATGAATGCGGTGTAATCAGAGTTACCCGTAGAAACGCTCAACTCAACAGGTTTCACAGGAAAAGGGGAGATCACACTTACTGGGCTAGTGACT
>OMOT01039708.1:0-11849 GCA_900312575.1 Acanthochaenus luetkenii | reverse complement strand
GAGAGAATATTGAGATCAGGTCGGGCAGGTGTGGGTCAAGTAGTACACACACAATGTAATCAGTTAGTAATTTAAATGGGGAATAAACTTCCAATCTTCAGGTTTATCTTGCCATCCATACATTATATCCTGCGCACACTGCGCAGTGCACGCATTACGTAGGCCTATAGCCTTATAGTTAGTATACTGGCCTACACGTGCATTCAAGAGTAAATACATTTGACAAGTCATTGGAAAATTACCTGGCTGCTTTTCCGAGTTGGCAGATCGGTTTCGGATAGTTGTTTTGAGTGTATGATTCAGTTCGGATATGGGGGCGTAAATACAATTTTCAGAATTTTACAAGAGAGCAAAAACAAACATTTCATTGATTATAATTTGCAGTGCAAAACTCAAATATTCAAAGTTGGAAACTTTAAGTGGGAATTAACGGGAATAAACTGGGAATTTGGGGGTAATTTATACTACTGTGTATAAACATTTAGTTTTGCGATAAGCACACATGCATGCATTCCTAATGTCATCTTCATTGTCACTGTACAACCTTGTTGAGGATGGCTCTGTGTCAGACTCAAAGAGCCTTAGGTTTGCCCGGATGGCCACAGGTTTTTCCACTCTTGCATTGGTGAATCTGTTGCAAACCTTTGTTTGCGTGTTCCCAAACAGTGAAACCTCAGAGGTTGGTGGGATTTGGAGGATGATGGAGGCTATAGGTGCAAGGGCCTCGGATGCAGAAATGTGCTGGCTTGACTGCCATATCCCATCTCCTTCCCAAAGGCTACACAACGCATCTTTTTTTCCCTCAGTTTTGCCCTTTCGTCCACTAAAACATAGTCTCTGAATACTGAGCTTATCGAAGACGTGGATAAATGTGAAAACGCCAGTTGTGCATTGTTGTGCAGCGGGGGAAACAGAGGTTTTTTTGTGACAGTTACTTTGGTGATATTGTCCTTACTATGTGGATATTCCTTTCCTAATTTAGCCACATTCTCAGCAGATGGCTTTTATTTAGACACTTGACACAACACGTTAACTCTCTCAGTCTGTATCCCGGTATATTCTACACATGTCTCTGTATTACCGTAACTCTCTGATAGTTACTGCTCCTTGAAATGCTCCAAGATTTCCCAGTCTATATTCTCTGTGGCTTTGGCGACATGATACGCGTTTGTTACCGCTCTTGCAAACAAAACATTGCGGAGACTCGTGTGGCGTAAAGACTAACGGGGTTAAATATATTAAAAGATCGATCTCTGGTTTTATGAATCGATATCAGATCATTGAAATGAAGATCGATTTGAATCAGAAACTCGATTTTTAAACCCTGCCCTAAATTACAACATTTTCAGGTGAACTATTCCTCTAAAACTACATTGACACCCAGGATGATGATGATAACAATAACAACAACAACATATTCATGTATACTTGTGTGGAATCTGATGTCTCATTAGTCCAGTAAATACATAACTGCATCATATCATAGGTGGATGACACTGACTGGTTGATATTTAATAACTGGCCAATATATCAGTCTAATATCTAGTGAAAATAGTTAAGGCCTTAAAGCAGTGGGGTGAAAACCTCAGAGCCACAGATGCAAAGGAAGGTCAATTTGCAATGTCAATAGTGTTTGCTGGCTGAAACACCGCCTCGCCTCACCTCCACCAGAACATCGAAGACGTCAGTAGACCACAGGGCCAGCCAGTCACATGGCTCCACAACCTTTTCCAAGTAGTCTGCTGTGAAGGCCTTCACCTCTGATGGCTTACAGTCACCTGAACAAATTGCACATACAAGGATCATGTCTGAGAATGACAAGTCCACAGTCAGGGCTAAAGCATAGCCAAATCTAGGAATGTAGGTACACATGATGAGAATATACTTACAAATTCCAATCAAGCTGCACGTGAGCCGCTTTTCAATTTATGTAAGTAACAGTATTCAGGAAGTGTCAGGGGGGGAGAATCTGTGTTAAGACCATCGTAATCATTGAGATATTATTTATTTATTTGGAGCTTGAAATTATTATTATTATAAGTTATAATAACAAACACCCCCCCAACTCAACCCTTTTCTGCATGGTAAATGGTAATAAATAAATAAAATGGTGGATCTTCAGGCCACACAAGGCAGGCAATCGCCTTTGTCAGAGTAGGGGAGAAGCCCAAGCCTCATCCAAAGGCAGCAGTAGGGCTCTTCGGAACAGCACCTGACTGACATGTGAAGGCAGACCTAGGGAAGCATCTCCGATTCCCAGAAAACATCGCAGAGACCACCCTGAGACCAGACATTCGGCTGTTCTCTGAAACATCAAGGCAGGTGGTTCTGCTAGAGCTCAGTTCCCTGGGAAGAGCGGATGGAGGAAGCCAATGAGCGGAAGAGAGCCATGTACGCAGACTTGGTGGAAGAGTGCTGCAGAAGGGGGTGGCGTGCTGTGCTCGGTGTGTGCCCATAGAGGTGTGCTGTAGAGGCTTCGCAGCTAAGTCTCTGTGGAAGGCCTACAGTCTCCTGGGTATCACAGGTGCACGAAAAAGGAAGGCCATCAAAACCACCACAGAGGCAGCAGAAAAGGCCACTAGATGGCTGTGGATCAGGTGGGGCGATTCGTGGTCGCATGCTACTTGGACACAAGCCGGGAATTTATCACCACCGGCTGGGTCGCCTGGGTGGGATTTTTAAGAGACGCAATGTTGTTGGACTCTTGTAGCATTCATGTCAAATGGGAACAACCGTTTGAATGACTTGATGGTTCAAAGCAACGACTCGGAAGTGTTTACATGCTCAAACTTGTTAGAGGCTGTCAAGATGCCATGATTGAAGTTTTCTGTAGACATTGGTTGCTCCTGATAAGCTTTTACACATTTAACACACATGCACTTAGTGATGATACATGTGAATTCATTTACAGCAAACCAAACATTGTAATCAACCACACACACAAAATCCAGCGAGTAGATGTGTCCTGCGATGACGCTTTAAGAGCGTTTTAAGATTGCCGTGTTTACAAGGTCAATTGTACACAGTATTTCCCAGATGACTTGAATGCCATGCAAGTTCTCACAGTCTGTGTGTGTGCTTGTGTCATACCAAGCATGTAGTCCTGGTAAGCCTTGAACCTCTCATAGTACAGGAGGTTGTTGGTCTGGAAGATGTCAGGGAGAGATGCATTGCCTCCTCCATGGCGCTCAGCTCTCTGTAGCTGGGTCCCTGACTTGTCAGTGTTGAAGTGGTCTGTGCCACTGTCATCGTCATCGTCATCCTCTTCCTCCTCATCATCATTCTTTAACAACTCTGTCGGGAGAAATTAGTTAACGCTCACCGTACATGGTGAATAGGGTTAGGGTTTAGATTCAGAAACTGAAAAGTAACGTTAGCTAACTTAACCATGTTAAGTCTACTGTTTTGAAATATGAGGCAGTTGACCTGCATTGATCAACTGCATTTGCTATAAAGTTACTACTATTGTAACGTTCGCCGACAAAAGAAAGGTTAGCTAGAATAGCTCATTTGAGTAGCTAGAGTTAACATCATCAAAGCCTCGATACGACTTGACGTACGCTATCTTGTATGGAGGGGAGCTTCACACTAAACACCATTCAAAAGTTGCCATTTTAATATTGCCTTGGTTATTGGCAAAGGCACAAAACTGGTATAACATATTGTGAGACCTTTTACGAATCGTGGTTGTCTTTTGGTAAATTCGGCTAACAAGCAATTCCTTACCAACAAAATCACAACTTTAAATTAGCTTTACAATGGCCGCTACCGCCCACAGCGGGTGGTTTAAGCTAACGCTAGTTAACTTAAACGTTTTGTTTATCCAAATAAGTGCTATTCAGCCATATTGGATGTATGCCGAATATCAGAGTGGATCCTAACGATTCGTAAAACGTCTAGAGTTATGTAACGTTAGGTTGACTGTTAACTGTCACCAAGTATGTAGCGTTACGTTTGCCTTTTAAACAAGGCAACATTACATCGCCAAACGTTTGAACAGTTTGGTATGCATATGACAGCGGAACGTAACCTTACTGGGCTACCAACAACCCAGTTAACGTTAGATTAACGTATAGTTCGCTAACGATCTAACTTAGCTATAGTAGCAGTAACACGTCGGCCCGCAGGCTGTAACAATGACCAACAATAACTTTAAACAAACCTTGAGCTCCACCGAAAGCATTCTGTCCCACAACAAGATCCATGTTGTCGTTTTCCATTTCGAGTTCAACGTTAACGTAGGAGTCCAAATCGATCTCGAAGGTGTCTGTCATCTCGTCTGCGGTTTCCGCTTCAGCAGACTTGCTTCCCCGTGCTTCTTGCTCCATGAAGAACTTAAATGAGCTGCTTGACTCTTCACCAAGTAACGTTAAATCCCTGAGATCTGGAACGCCAATTTCAGCACTGCTGTCCTGTCAGCTAGACACACGCACACAAACGCGAAAAGTCACTCCACCCAAGTACTTTCAAAATTTCCCCGGTCCGCGGCACCGCAGCCAATCAGTAGAGACAATAATCTGCGTCAAGGCGCCGACTTTAACTTCTTCTTCTTGTAATTTAATGGCGGTTGGCGGCTCAATTACCGCCACCTACTGCTCCGGAGTATCCTTAAATTCGGTACTATTTGCACTGTACGGTACTGTATGACAGTGAGAATAAATATATGTTGTGACCGGATTTGAAGGTTTCTACAGAATTAGCTTCCCTAATCGTTAGAGGGAGTTGGTTCCAGAGAAAAGGAGCTATTTTCTTGATTCTAGGGACAGTCAGTAAGGTATGATAATGTCAGATAAATACGATGGTGCAAGCCCGTGTAATGATTTATATGTTAACAGAAGCGCCTTAAAATCTGACCTGTCTTGAATTGGAAGCCAATGAAGGGAGGACAGAATGGGTGTAATATAGTCACATTTTTTAGTTCTGGTTAATATTCTGGCGACAGCATTTTGTACAAGTTGAAGGTTTAGCTAGACCAGAAAACAAGACGTTACAATAATCAAGTCTTAATGAAACAAAAGTGTGTATCGGGGTTTCGGCATCAGCCATATTTAGCAATGGACAACCTTTTGCGATATTGCAAAGGTGGAAAAACGATATCTTTGTGGAGATGTTTAACTGTGGGACGCTGGGTAATCAAGCAGTCCCCAACATTTATGGTGACATCAGCATGAGTTGTGTTTTTTGGGGTCAACAACTAACATCTCAGTTTTGTTGGCGTTTAGTTGCAGAAAGTTAGCTGTCATCCATTTTTTGACAGTAGATAGCACACTTCTAAATTTGTGAGTTGTGAATGGGCATTAGGCTTGATAGGTAGGTAGATTTGAGTGTCGTCCGCATAACAATGAAATTTACAACATTATGGTGACTGAAATGTTTGCAGACGCAGCATATAAATAGAAAATAACTTCCCTAAATAGTTTATGTGTCACTTTCATTGGTCATATGACCCTTACAATAGCCCACCATCTTCAAGGTAATCAGATACAATCAAACCCATTACCTTTTATTACAAGATAGATATTCACATATATACACACAAATAATATTCAAAAATAATGTCTTTATATAGAAAAATAAAACAATTGAATCACACATAGCACAACATATAATTCCATTACATTCCAATACATTAACATGGATATCCACAATCTAATTAAATTACTATCTTATAAGAATGGTCTCAAATAAACTCTTCATTCAACCCATGAGGACTCAGTGTTAACCAAATAGGAAATCCAAAATGACTCCCCCAATTGTTAATTTGACACAATATAATACAATATGTCTGTATATGGGCCCTGGAATATCTAATTTGATCAAATGTGTGCTATTGTTTATGCAAAACTCAAAGCAACGTAGAAACAAGGTATTACATTATATTGGATACTACATCTGAACAGGTTTAACATGCAATAAGTAAGGTTTTTCCTGCCCCAAAGCAGAAACGAACCACAATATATCTGCAGGGGTTTGATAGCGTTATTGACTCAAAGACTACTTTTCCAGGAGATTTCTGGCTTTCAAAACTCACTGAAACGCCCCACCCATTGAAATGTCTAGACAAGCAATGACCCCACTGTAGTAACAGGGGTCAACTCCTTTTCTCGTTACCCCACAGAAACATTTCTTAAATACACATATTATATTCAAGGCCAACATTTACACCCACTTTGCTTTTTTCACTAATGACATGTACCGGTATTATTACTTATTTCTCTCTTTCTACATTGTTTGAATCAATTCCTTAAAAGAAAAGGTCGTACTGACTTCCATCTTCTTTCCTGTAAAACATCGGCTGGTCAGCATTATCTGCCTGACCATTTGACTGAACCCACATTTAACACTGTCCTGTCCTGCAGCCTGAGGACCTTCTCAGTTTCAACTCAAATTTAAAACTCTAGTTGAACTACTTAGCTGCTAAGGAAGTTTTCAATCGAAGAGGCTAATCAAAGTAATCAAAAGCATCACAAGTTACTTCATTTTTAAAATATGGTGAGACTGATATACAAGGCTTATATTGTCATTTTATAAAATGGGATCTGGTCCAGTCAGTGTTGTCCACCTCCGATATGATGAAGTTTGATTGATTACATATTTTTAAAATGTAAATGGATACACTCATTATCTATGGGAAGAACTTAACCTGGATTGATTCTAATGTGACATTTTGATCTTACCATTATTATTAATTTTAGTATTAGTATTATTATCCTGTGTTTCATTGGAGAGTTTTAGTGTCCCATGGTCTAAATGCTTGTTTCAGAGGCTTTTCCACCCTGACAAGAATAAAGTTTTGGGGAAACACTGAATACTTGGATTTTATTTTGAGTGAAAATGGTCACATTTAAAGAAATTGAATTTCGGCACAAAAATGCTACAATCCAAAAATATCGGTACGGGCCTTCATGAACCATATCAGTCTAACTCTAATTATAAAATCAATAGAAATGAGGTTGTGACACTCTTAAGAGTTGATGGTTCACGTGCATTATTTTATTATTGCATTATTATTATCATTCTGTGGTCACACCTACAGCCATGGGTCAAACACTAACCTACACGGTACTACTGTACTTTTGGCGGTTTATAAACAAATAGTTTGTCCTCCAGTAGGTGGCAGCAACAGCATACAATTGAAGCAGTAAGTGATCCTTCAAAAATATCTAGCACTCATCCATCCATCAATATTTTGCTCTGTGTTCTATCTATCACTGTGACTTGTGATACTGTACACAATATTGTATATTGTCTTTTAAAACATCAACTCGTGTATTTTAAAGCTTTCACTAAGGCTCTGTGTTTCCCCTCACCAGTCACACATTATCTAGGACTAGTCTTTGTCAGCTACTTACTACGCAATGTTTTGAATAATAGTAATGAGTAGCTGTGTTTTTCTATCCTTTCAAAGGAGATAAAAGCATATGGGACATTTTTCTTACCTTGATACAGAGGTTCAGCTTTTATTTTTCTCTATCATAGAGATATTTATGAACAGTTTTGTCCTGAAAATCCCTGCCATATACTTCTGGGGTATCTGGAAAAGTAATATTCAATAATAAAGCTTAATCCATAAGATGTCAGTCAAATACATGTGTTTGTGTGTAGTGTAGTATATTATGTGATGTGCTATGTATATGATGCAATGTAAAGCCCTTTGAGACATGCTTGTATAAAAGGGCTATATAAATAAAACATGATTGATTGATGTCTGCTTTCTGCAATGTTCTTTCATCAGACATTGAATTATAGCACAATATAGCAACTTTTCAGAAGAAATGTGCAGATCTTGTGTATCATTACCAATGTATCATTGCTAGATTGGTATTGGTAATGAAACAACCAATCAAACACTGGTTTTGTGAGTAAAGCGATCCAGCAGATTTTCCACCAAATCCGACCTAGTTGCCAGTAGAGGCTGACAGTCTACCTGTAATTATACTAATGTCTCAAAATGAATGTGGTAATGATTTATTTGTGTTGTAATGATACACGTAGCAATTTTAAGAACACCCATGATATATTCCTCTACTTTTCTCTCTCTCTCTCTCTGTGTGTTTGTGTATGATCAACATGAAAGCATTCAGTGTGCAATATGCATGGATGATAATGATGATACTATGATGAAATTATGTCAAGATGGAAACCAAGCAAATTTAGGATGTTCATTCAAGCAAAAAAAAAGAGAAACCTCTCAAAAGAAGATCCTAACTTAACAGAAGACAGGCTCACACGTGGCCTGTCTCGTTTAAGTGAAGCACAAGCCAGGGAACAAGGTAGATTCACAAATTATAGAGCAGACCAGTGCGCCCATTTTTCAGAAAGAGCATGGACTAATTATACTGTGATGGTCCTTCAGCCTCCACCTTTATTGTCATCAATGCCATAGTCCTCGTTTTCAGTAATATCAAAGGCTGATATGCAGTGGGTAATCAAGGTTAGCCGGATGATGGCTCAATTCCAGGAATGACATAGAAATAGAATATTACAGCTGGAGGACCCAGTGTTATTTGATCGAAACAGGCTTATCTGAAATAGTGATGGGAAAAAGATTGTCTCATCTTAGCTCACTGACAATGATCTCACATAGTGTGCTTTTTTTTTTAAGATCAGTTTTGGCCTATTGCTCAGGCAATCTTAAATTCAGTCAATATTCAGCAATGTTTTATGGGTTGGCATTTCATTTAAATTAGCATCTTGTCTAATTTTCGCCTACTTTCCTGAAGAGCTTTCAAAATATTTTGCTTGTGTTCTCCATCTGTTTGATATTATGTTCCAAGTGATCCTGTTTTTCCAGGAATAGTTTCTTTAAAATTGCTGCCCTCGCTATGGATTTCCCCCTAATTACAGTCTTTGCTGCTTTCCACAGAACTGGAGGTGTGACAGTCCCATTTTTATTTAAAGAAAATAGCCCTCTAGTTTCTTGGCACATCTCTTCTATAATAAGGGGGTCAGATAGCATGGAGACATTACGCCTCATGTAGCTTATTAAAAATGCTTGCCAGATTAAGTTTAAGGTCCATTGTCTGAAATGGTTATGGTCTCAATATTACATTGTTAAACCCTACCAATATCTCTTTTGAGTCAGAGGACGAATCAATACAGGAGTAACTGCCATGAACCCTTGACATGAAAATAAAATATTTTACTCTAGGGTGATAAAAACGCCATGCGCTGATGAGTCCAATCTCCGTTTCTGTACTATTTAAGTGATCTAGATGTCTTGGGAGGGGGACCCTCATCTGCAAGGAGTCTATCCAATTTCATATTTGGCACATAGTTGAAGTCACCAGCAATTATAATAATTCCTTTGGAGTTATCAGCTATGAGGGAAGCCATGTTGTTAAAGAAAACATGGCAGTCCTTGTTTTGGTACATACACCAAGGTTATTTAATTGAACCCACCACCATTACATGCCTGCCTTGCTCATTAGCTATCTCTTTTTCTTTTGCAAAATAAACAGATTTATAGAATAAAATGACCATCCTCTTTCACTGCCCTGCACATATAAAACCATTCCCCTTTCAATTCCTCATGTTCATTCACTGATAGGTGGGTTTCTTGAATGAATGCTATTGAACAATCTTTTGTCTTTAATTGACAAAAGTGTTTTCCTCTTAATAGGATTGTTGATTCCATTTTGGTCAACTAACACAGTTTAAGCGTACCATATTACCAGTGCTCTTGTTTCAGTACAATTTGCATGGTTATTACAGCAAATGTACATCTAGTCATACATGAGCTTGAAATATTTGTCAAGGAAAAACTTTCCAGAAACAGAAAGAACCTGAACCAGGTGCTATTGTATGGAAAAAGAATTTCCAAAGCCTCAACTGGTTGCAGGAAATCAAACACCGAAAGCGTATTCATCTTCACCTCAAATCCGCAGCCGACAAGGACAGATCCCTTTTCCTGCATTGGCCAACTGTTTCTCATAAGCTCTCTGCAGCCTCTCTGTCTCTCTCATCAGCCTGCACACTGCACAGTGATCCTAAGTTATTTTAGTATGGGGATTGCATCAACCAGGGTTAACAATTTATATGTTAACGGAAGCACCTTAAAGTCTGACCTGGCTTGAATTGGAAGCCAATGAAGGGAGGTCAGGATGGGTGTAATATGGTCACATTTTCTAGTTCTGGTTAATATTCTGGTGGCAGCATTTTGTACAAGGTTTTTAATACTGCAATTAGGTAGACCCGAAAATGGAAGAAAAAAAAGCGTGTATTAGGGTTTCGGCATCAGACATTTTTTAGCAAAGGACACATTTTTGCAATATTGCGAAGCTGGAAAAATGCTATCTTTGATCCCTGATGTGGGAGTCAAATGAGAGAGCTGGGTCAAATGTAATTTTTAACTGTGGGACTCTGGGTAATTTGCAGTCCCCAAAATGTATAGTGACGTCTGCAACACGAGACCACTGTGTTTTGGGGCCAACAACTAGCATCTCAGTTTTGTTGGCATTTAGTCGCAGGAAGTTAGTTGACATCCATTTTTTGACAGCAGATGGGCACACTTTCAAATTTGAGTCGGTAGATTTGGGTATTGTCCGCATAACAATAAAATGTAACATTATGGCAACAGAAAATTTTGCCAAAAGGCAGCATATAAATAGAGAAGAGCAAAGGGCCTAACACTGAACCTTGTGGTACACCAAAGTTCACTTTAGATAATTTTGAGATGATGTTGTTATCAATACTTTAAAGAATAAAACAATAAATAAATACAACTTCCGGTTCCATATTTTTACTTACCGCTTGTCAAATCAGTTGTCTGTCAATAACTTTGGAAAGATAGCACTGATTCCCATTATTTTTGCTGTAGGGAAGCTGTGGAAGAAACACACACTGACTTCACCGTGTCACTCCTGCTTCTGTGTGCTTTGAAATAAGGTCTGTGTTACTTTTGCGGCACGTTACTTTTGTACCGGAGCAGCCCAATTTATCCATGTGATTCTTGAACGTTTGTGAAAATGGTGAGTCTAGAAAGAAGCCCTTGCGCTTTGATTCTGAGGGACTGACTTCAAAACCTGACATTTAAGGTTGATTCTTTACATAGCTGGAAAATGTTCTGATATCGAACTCCAACTATATGCTCTGAAAATGTCTCAATGTGACATCGCATCGTTTACGTTTTGCCAGTTAACCAATAGCCTTTTCTTAACCGTTTTTAAGGTGGATTTTCCTTGAAGGTATATGGGCTATGTTTTATCACCTTTATGGACCTGGAGGAATTGCAACAACACAGGTAGAAGTAATCTCCCCTTGTACCTCCCACCCCTCCTGCCCCCTTGAGTGACGGTGGCCTGTAATGTACAGAAATAATAAATGCACATTTTAACCATCCGCCCAACTACATGTTTGTCTGGTTGTTGTCTAGCTTGGTTGCTAACCTTACTAACTGAATAGCTAAATATAACATATAGTAACACGTGAATCGTGGATATTGTATTTGATCACAGATCAAATGGGATGAATTTCTGAATCTTGTTGTTAGTTGTTGTTACCGTAAAGTATGCAACAGAGAGAGATGTTGCACGGAGAGAAGAGTGGTTCGTGCTTTCCATAGCACAGCCATAACCTGACCTCGATAGCTTTGTAAGTTGGTTTTTACAGCAGTAATTTCACTTGACGTTACACTACAATCTCGGCGCAGCAGCGCTTGATTGACGTTGTCTCCTTTCCACCCCTAACACCAGCCAACCAATAGAAACGGCCTGGTAGTGATATAACTGGTCGGCGTCACCGCCTCCTCGTCTCAACGGATAGCGGATATCATGCAGTTCGACTGCGCGTCGCTGTCGGCGGGCTTCCTGCCGCGGACACCGGCGTACAGCGACAACCTCTCCGAGCCG
>OMOT01039702.1:0-21902 GCA_900312575.1 Acanthochaenus luetkenii | reverse complement strand
GAGCCAGGTTTTTTTCTAAATGAACACAAGACAATAGATCCTATGGTGTCTGAGTTAGATGCGATCCTACGACGTCTGACTTGTTCGGTAATAACGATTTAGAGCCAAGAGGATAATGTTTTTGATAAAAAATAGTTAAAACCACTATCATAAGATAACATTAGTTTGGCACATTTATTTTGTATGCATTTTTTTTCTTTGTTATGATGCAATATTATATTATATTTTATTAATGTGTTTTCATTTGAAATGTTCAACTACGCACTGTGTTTATTGTGCAATTTATTTCAAGACATAAAAATGCCCTACTTTCAATGCACATGTGTAATATCGTCTTACTGTATTCACATTTATTTAAATCGTTTTTATAACAAACTAAATGCAAAATAATGTTATTAGAAGTTAGACTAAGATTCCATTGAACAATTTAAGTGATAGATGCACAAACACCAGTCATTGGTCAAAATATCGCTAACTTTGGTCGATTTTGAAAAACCGGAAATGCTACTGAATGAAGAGCCGTTTGGGAGCCAAAAGAGCCGGCTCTTATTGGTGAGCTGAGCCAAATGAGCCGACTCACTGAAAAGAGCCGGAATGTACATCACTAGTTGTTAGTCACATGGTTTGCTTCGTCTTCTTATGTGTAGTGTTTAACTTAATGATTGCATTTCACCAACAGCTCCCGTTGACACAATTAATTTGAGACCTCAAATAGTTCAATTTGATCGTTACGTTTGAAATGTTCATCGACCAAATTATTAACGCTTGTTAATCGATCAACGACTAATCGTTAACATCCCTACTTCATGCCCTTCAGTTTCTGAGGTCAACTGAGAGCTTGTTCACAAACACTGAAGTCGCATTAGTCGATTTTATTAACTATCCCAGTGACAGTGGCTTCAGTAGAACCCCCCATCCCAACCAATTCAAACCTGTCATTACTTGGAGCTGAACAGGCAGAGCAAACTCACCCTGAACAATCAACATGTCCCGATTGGCATAATAGCCCTCTATTTTCACCCACTCCTGCGCTGGAAATATATTCTATTCCAATATGAGTCAGGCACATGCACACTCTGTTTAGTCTAGATTTGCCACCCAAGCACCTGAGGCAGAATCTCTATCTCTCACACTTATTCACACTGGCTGACAGATTGGGTTTCGAAGGAGGAGAGCAGTTGAATCCAGAATAGATGAAGGACTTAAAAAACAAACAAACACACAAGCCCATCTTTTATTCCCCCTGAAAAGTGAAACAACCGCAATTCAACGTCACATCTCCCAAGCCAGATCACGACCTGACCCCACCCACTTTGGTGAAGGAGGGATGGAACAAGAAACAAGTTTGTACAGTCCCACAGCATTAAATAGACTCAATTAATTACCAATTTATTTAGCAAATGTAGATTTGATATATTACATACAGTACATACATAGAAGCACTGCTTACTCAACAATGGGCTTTATTCTAAAATGAGGACGTACAAATGTATTGTATACATCACTCTATTGCAGCACTCAATGCACACTACTTGTGATTAACTCAGGTTTACGTTTTCTTGTCATGTTAGTTTCATTTGAACACAAAAAGAGGTGTGTCAAAATGTGCAGTTAAAATGTGTAGGTTCATAGTTAAAGTTACATTTGGACTATACTGTAACATTATTTCCTTTTTATTGTTTAGATACTGGTCAATTAAGAACAGGCATGATTTATAGAAAATTATTTGATCAAGCGCTGTAAACCGTGAAGGAGTTTGATAGCTTCCATGTATAGAAGAAAGGAGTTTCTCACCCCTTACTGAATAATGTGAATCTTCCCCTTCACGACCAGCACTGTGGTGAAAATGCTGTGGTTAAAATGCATGAACACAATCTTTAACTAAGAATACATGGGCTTGAGCATTTATATAACCTTCATGAGTGCCTATCAGATTTATGTCACAATTTCCAGGTACATAAACAATTTAAATAAGATTATATTTGCATGTATCAAAATACAGAACAGCTTTGTAACTCACATTTGCATTTTACTTTTATTTGTTATGAGGCAGTACAGAGGTTTGGCAACTGAGAAATGCAATATGAAAGCATGTCTATTACATTCCAGATATCATATTGCAACCTGGGAGACCAGGACATGATGTCAGAGGAAGGTGTCGTGTTTATGGGGTTTGAGTCATCTGGGTGAGGCCATATACCTGTATCTTTGCCTGTCCACACCTAATATGTACTATGACCCCGACAGTTACTTGATCTATTTTTGACTGTTGTCCATTGTATGAACTATTAACTGTAGAAAAAAGTGGAACAGTCATATCATACCATTTCAGTGCTGCTATCGTGTTTGCACGAAACTGACCTTTGAAATGAGGCCTGGAGAAACGCTCACATTTCACATGGACGTGTATTGTAAGTTATGTGTCATATATACTATATATGACAACTTTTTAGAAGACTACAAGATGAAATTGCAAAATAAACTTGAAGTACATGAAGGGGTGCTTGAAAATGTATTTATATATCCTAGAGAGAATGCCTTATAAAAGTAAGCAGTGCACTTTTCTGAATTATTTGATCAACTCTGTGTGTATTTATCTACATGACCTTTGCCTCTTGTACTTGCTGGTTATATTACTCTGGTACTAAAACAGCATTTTATCTGTCTCATTCCATGTCTCTCTACAGCTTTTGTGTTCAAATCAAATCTTTTAGATTAAGGAATTTACAAGGCAATGTTTTTCTCCCAAACATTCCACTGATAATTTCCCTACCCATTTGCAATCTGTGTCTCTGGTAGATAGCTATGTCTGGTGCTTATGC
Source organism: Acanthochaenus luetkenii (assembly GCA_900312575.1). Classification (NCBI taxonomy): domain Eukaryota; kingdom Metazoa; phylum Chordata; class Actinopteri; order Beryciformes; family Stephanoberycidae; genus Acanthochaenus; species Acanthochaenus luetkenii. The sequence goes on along the minus strand of OMOT01039702.1, from coordinate 19,080 downwards.
TAATTTCTTTAGCATACAGTATGTTAAGTAATTGTAGGTGATTAGCATTATCCAAACTATGAAAATAAACATTTTAGTAATCCAAGGTTGGTAATATTGTTTGTTCTATGGCCTGTAGAGTCATAACTTCTGGAAATAAAATCTCAATCTTCATCATTAGTGAAGTCCATTATAAATCAACAGTGCAAAAACTTTAGCTGTCTGGCTAACTTCACTCACTTCCGGTGTAAACTAAAGTTACGCTTGACGTCTCGCAGGAAGAGAGGTATTCTACCATTGATAGTTCATTCTTTTTGTTGAATTTGACGTTTGTTTTTTGAACAGTCCCCTAAACAAGCCTGGCAGGTTTTCAAATTGACTAACTACCCAAACTTACAGCTGCTACAAGTTTTTATTTTCTCACTTTAAAGATAATGCTAGTCACCTATATAGACATAGCCTACAGTATGCTAAAGTGTTAGGGATGTGCACCGGACAGAGCTATCTATCCGAAATATAGAGATGATTTTGGTGCCAATCTTCTCATCAGATATTGGGTAAGGTGACCAATGGGCCAAACTCCCAAAAAGTTGTAGTAGTGCTTTAAGTGAGGGGATTAGAAAGAGGCGGCCCTGAGGAGTTCCTATATTTCTGGTCACTGAGTGTATATAGTCATTAGTTATAGGTAGTTGTAGTCAATTTAAAGAGTGTTGCTATTCCCAGGTCCCACTTTAGTGTTTACATGCTTATTTGTACTATATGTGTGCTCATACTAACATCATAAAACAAAAGTTGGTTCTGTGTCATGTGTAGTGAGAATGCGCTAGAGCGCGGGGGCCCCTAAACCAAATCTGGGTTAGGGCCCCCAAAACTCTAGGGACGGCCCTGGGGGAGAGCCATGCTCACGCTATCACAGTGCAGCAATTTTTATTAGTAGAGTATTCACTTATTTCCAGTGCCCTCCCCTCTACACACACACACACAAATGACTATGACCTGGAACACATCACAGCACCATTATCAAGTCCTCCCACGCAGCTAAAGGGAGAGGTGAGCCAAATCATCTGAAGTCTTCAACTACATCCACAAACCAGCTTCGGTCTCACAACTCAGAAGGAAATGTTAGTGAACCGAACTATTCCCCCAGAAGGCGAAACTACTGCTCCCTGTAAGGGCTGCTGTTATGAAGGCTTAAGCCTTAGCCTGGGCCTCTGGTGAGAAAGCTGTTGCAATCCTGGCAACCAGTGATCTCATCTGTTGAGCAGAAGTGTACCTTCTTAAAACCCTTTAAGCTACCTCTATATTAGCCTCAACAGCTCTTTCTCTAAGCACAAGTTTCCTCGGGTTTTCGTTCTTCAACTGTTCGATACTCGGTATGGCCTAAACAGAGACGTGTGTGTGTGTGCATGCTTGTGGGAACATATCCTTCCAGAGCTCTTTTCATTACTTGATGCATCTACATCCACTCACATTTAAGTTCACTGAGCAGCAATGGAACCACTGATCCCATCCTTTTTTACTTTACTCAACAGTAATTGGTGGTTTAGGTCTCCTGTTAGATGCATGTAAACCACAAACACTGGACATCTATGCATGGTGACTACTGATGAGAGGGGTGCGTGGTTGAGCACAAAATTACCGAATGCTTCATTGCATCACTCAGGTATGAATTTATGGAAGGCTTTCACCCCCACACTTTCACATCTGCAGCAAAGTAATCAAGTCATATTTTTTTACCACAGCCAAAGTATCATCTTTAGTTTGTTAATTCAGTGCCCTTGTGCATCCAAGGAAATAAATGGTCCAACATCAGCATGGAATGTAGAACGATCGATGCCAAAAGGACAAAAACAAGAAAACAAGCACTTATCAGTGTCCCAAAAAACCAACCTCTGAATTGTCAACATTCTTTACATTTCCAAGCTAAAACTGGGCTTTCAGAATATAATCTTGTGGCAAAGAATTCAAGAGAAGAACTGTACAGAAATATGAATGAGGTCTGCATTCAGAACAAGAACACACAACTCCTCCTCAACTTCGCTTCATTGCTCAAAGGCAGAGTCTGTAATATTAGAAGGCCTAAGACTCTTGAAAAAGGTGGATGGGGGGTGACAACTTGAAGGGAAGTATCTTGAGTTTCTCCTTCAGTCTTCCTTGTCTTGCCTTTCACTACCGGTCCCACCCTGATCTGCTTATTCTCACGCCGCGACTAGGGCATCAATTAACATTCTTAGCCTTGGCCTGTCAAAGCACCATAAATCGCTTATGCGTCACCTCTTGTGTGTGGCCACACGACGTCCTTTCTGCTGGAATGACAGGAGAGAGACAAACGAGAGTCAAACGTGTGAGGACTTTGGTTTGGCCTTCTTTACCCTCCTTCGGATATTCAGTGGCCGGCTTATGCTGCCAGAGCTGGTGCTCCTCAGTGTCATCTTATTTTATTAGAAAATCTTGAAATTAAAAGTAGGCTTGACCAAAATTATTAATTCTATTAGACATTGTGGGATATGGAATAGAAAAAAACACAAAACCATCACATCATCCTTTGATGACTGAAATCGAGAGGTATATGAATTAAAAGTAATACAGTTGGTGTCTCCTCACAGCAGGCCGTCCACATACAAGGACATTAATTTCACTCTAATGAGTACTTCCAAAAATAATGAGACACCACAGCCCAGACCGCCAAACATTCCCAAATGGTATTCCGATCACTGCTAACTCCCCATAGGCATCCCTCTGAGGAATCCATAGGCTAGTGCGCTCTTGAATTTGACGGGAGCCGCCAGAAACCTAATGTTCAGGCCAGAGTCTTAAAATTCCCCAAACCATGGAGTTGTTTGTCTCAGGGACCAGGATAAAACTGCAACTTTAGCATTCTTGGTGCTCATTCTCCTTTTAGAAGTCTTGCTCCACAGCCGTTTTAGTGCTGCTCTTCAGCTGAGATACTTAAGTCTTAGACATTCAAGTTTTATCATTCCATAGCTTCCACATGTATTTGACAGAGTGCTACAGCATGTATAACTGTAAGGCTGGAGAGCCCTGAGTTGTCTTGGAATGTTGTATTCTGCACACTCACGTGAAATAATCTTTATAGGCCTCCCAACTTGTAGTTAAATAGTGTTCATTTCCGTTGTCATTTTATATAGGAGGGGCCCACTATTTATTTTGGACAGGTGTCCCGGGTCTGTGTGCCTTTGCACCGCCTCAACTCCTGATCCTGCATGCACATTACATATTTGACACAATTAAGACAGTAAGCCCATGTACACTTCTAGCCAAAGGGGAATCTTTCCAAGAAAGATATATTTAAGCATACAAGATCCTTCACAGTTCCCTCTGTGGTAGATCCAGGTCTGCAAAAACATTATAAGTCAATCAAAATCCTTCCTGGCTTAGAAATGTTTTTGAAGTCTTAGCAGGGCTACTCTGCCACATTTTCCTCTGACACATTCAAACAATATTGTCAGTGGAAAAATAATGGAACAATGGCTATGTTGTGAGAAAGAGCAACACCAACTGTTTCAAGGAGCAAGTAATTTTTACACTGAACTGAAATGATAGTGTGATTTACTCCAAAGAAACATGACATGGGTAGAACTTCTAGAGGCAGATGCTGACATCTTCTGACTGGTGAATGCACTGCAACATTGATTCATGATGTTGAGAAAGAACATATGGTTGGAGAATGTAATCGCTGCAAATCTACATAGCCTAATTGATGTGAACACATGGTAAATTAATTGAACAATTGTTAGCATCTTTAACATTGTTCCTAAATGTTGCTCAGGGATGAAACCTAAAGGTTATGGACACTAAACAGAATCATCTCCATACCTTTTCCCTTGCATTCTGGATAGTGACGATAAGAAGACGCTAAGAGGTGAGTAAAAAAAATGCAAATGTCTGTGCATCAGGACTTTCATTTCTGAAGGCATGTCACAAAAACACAAACCCAGAGTGATGGACCATTTAATAATCTGTATGTCAAACAACCATTTATTTTACAGTTTAAAATGTCCTCATGGAGGAACAGCAAAACACAGTCAAAATTAAGATTGATCAAACGAGTTTTCAGATTAATCACTGTTTTCTTAGTTTTTTTTTTTTAAACATTTTATCCTAATTTCTTTATCAAAAATTAGAAGTGCCTTCAACATAACCATGAGTATTCAGCCTGCAGTCATAGAAATATTTACACCCCAAAACTGACAAGCATGGTTTACTTTCAGCATCGGTTTCACGCATCTAGCATCAGTCTCTTTCAGACTGCTTTGTTTTGTTGCACAAAAGACCCTGAAGAGAGACAATTATAAAGGGGGAAAACTACACACAGAGCACATATTGAGGACATACGTATTTACAGCTTGGCTCAAGGAGACAATAGTTAAGGGGAGGAATGGAAACAGACAATAACACATCCATGAATGGCATGATTTCAATCATCATTCACATTCTTCACCCTTATGATTTTAAAATAAAGCATGCTATAGCTGCAGTCGTTAATGTGTGAGGATTATGTTCAAACAAACAGCAGGGGGCAGTAGAGGACAACAATGAGGACAGGGAAACAGAAATACATTGACCAGTGGTGAACAGAAAGCTGCTATTCAACCTCTACAATACAACTGGTCCTTCAAAATGAGGATACAATTTAATCATGTAATAGCACTGTAGTAACAGTTGAGTTAATGAACAATACCAAAAAAAGGAATAAACTCTGCTCTCTGAGTGGCAAATACAAAATCACATATGAAAATAGGTTCTGATCAATTTTTTTGATACATTGCGTTTGTATAGCATTTTCAAAATATGTTTTGGCACGGAATCAATTAAAAAAATATTTTTTATCACTCCTGGATCTTGTTGGAATATTTCCCACCGTTGCTCTCCCCCTGCCCCAAAAAAGAAAAAACATTGAAATTTGACAATCTGTCTTGTAAAATAATCCACTTTGTCTCCCCACATTGCTTCAGTCTTTAAATATTTATAGTATTTACAGTTTCACAATTGTCCACAATACCCTTAGGCTTAAAGAGAAGGCAAACAAAAATAAACAAATTAAATATTCTTTATACAGTCCCCTGTTGAGGCATTGGGTGTAAACTGTACAACTCCTTATGTCCCCTCATGATTTCCTAGGGGAAGGAACACTTGGGAATAGAGAGTTGAATCTGGAAATGAAGTAGAAGTAGACTGATGGCGAAGGAGCAAAAGCAGTGTGATGATTGATCAAGCTGACATGATTCACGATCATTTTCCAGGCAAAGATTTTCTTCTATCTTGCGCAAGCATGGCTGATCATTTCATAACATGTATAATTTTATACTAAAATATGTACAAAATTCACAATTTCATTTCCCCCCTCAACATAGTGCAATGGCTGATCAGATCGCTTCTCTAAATAAAATTACAAAATGTAATTACAAAATTAAAATAAAAAACACAATCATAATTTTTATGAAAGTAAAAACATCCCTTAAGAAGGTTTAAATCCATTGCTTCATCCCCTTTGAATGCTTTGAAATACAGGATGCTATCCACAACACCTCCAAAGATGGCAAAAATGAAATGATCAATCAGAGAATTGATCATCAAAAATCCCCATGCCACCCCTCATATGCTCTCTGTAAAGGTAGAGAGTTTTGGAATTAGGGGTGGATGGGTGACTTAAGGACTTGGTGAAGTGAAGAAGTAAAAGTGAGTGCATGCTTAAATTTAAAAAAAAGTTTTCAGTTCAAAACCATTAAAATATGAGTTTCAAAACTGGATGAGTCCAAAAAGGCTGGTGTTGGCTTATTTCTGGAAAAACATGGAGGCAATTTACACAGAGGCGATGACAATCATGAGGTGAGGGGAAATGCTGGAGATGCTGTTGAGTAGGTCTGGGGCCAGGCGTGACAAGTGGCTCTCCGAGAATTCACACGGCGGGAAAATCTGCACCACATAAGCTGGCTGTGGATCCAAAGATGGAGACAATATAATGAGAGGGCAAACAAAATCTCCATGACATTGCATTACAAACCACAGTCAATGTTCAAAAAGATGAAATCAGGGTAGAATAGAAAAAACGTCGCAATGACCAAAGACCTGATTGGAGCCAGGGTTGGGGACATTGATGATGCCAGCTGCCTGTTTGGCCTGCAAGTAGGTGATAAAGCCTCCTTCCAGGGCTTGGGTCTGACCAAGGACATCTTCTTGATCTCGACCACAGGGTAGGGCCAGTAGCAAACAGTAGTCAGTCTCCACCTGCCATGGACGATAACCACAATAAAGTATTTCTCATGAAAATACATAGAAAACACACCTTTAGAACAGAGATGAATGCAACACTTGTCTAACAACTGTAAACAATTTAACAGGTTTTCAATTAGTTTAGTGGTTAAAATGATTGGAATTGTTTTCTCGAGGGATCTTAGCATCCTAAATGGAGTATATTACATTATTTGGTAGTCAAAACCATCATCTCTAATTCAAACTTGCAAGGCACTCGGAGAGCACAAACCTCTACCAATGCTCAACAATTCACCAACTTGTTTCACCCAAATACTTAATTTCTACCACTTAAGACCTATTTGGACGGTATTCGTTTTACAGGGTATCATGGGTAATAAAACATTTGCATGGCTCCTCAGTAATTTGAGTCATCGATATAGACGGCTTTTAAACTTTACAGACGGAGGAACGTAATTGTCGGACATACCCGGATGTTTGTGTGTGTTCCCTTACATTTGAATTCCATCAATTCAGGACGTTAATTGAAAATTCCAGTTACTCTTCCAGTTACAAAAAAACTAACAAATCTGTACTAGAAGGAACGGTTACCGGCAGCCGTTATTATAATAGCCCATCGAAGCAGTTTGCAGGACCTGCCTCTTCTGATTGACTTAAACTTCTGCCTTCTTCTTATGGGCTACCAAGTAGGAGCACTAAAGTTGTATTGTACGTTGACGTTCATCTCATTCAAGACAGCAAAAGCCTCCTCGATTGCTTCCATTTCAAACTGATAAAATGGCGATATGGTAGGCTATCTATTGCGCAAAAGATAATTGTACCATGAAGTAGTATACCCGCCAGAATTTTTGTTCTAAACAGCCTGCGAATTCTGTGATAAACCATATGTTAAATTACTATCCGGACGGTACTAAAATGATCAGTACACCCGTGAGTTTGATGAAAAACAGCAGGTATTGGGGCCAGAATTATTACTGACATGGCCGTTCCGGACGGGATTAGAATTACTGAATAGTGCTGTAATACATTTAGGGCGCTTTCACACCTGCCTCGTTTAGTTCGGTTGAATCATGATGCATTCCCCCCCCCGATGCGGTTATTTGAGCAGGTGAGAACACAGCAATCGTACGCGGGTGCGCACCAAAAGTGGACCAAACAAGCGGACTGAGACCTTGTTGAAGAGGTGGTCTCTGTATGCTTCCAAACTAACTCTGGTGCAGTATGTTTGTGGTGAGAATGTGATCCGGCCTCGGTCTGACCTAACTGCAGAAAGCACTGCGCATTTTTGGACTAAACAAGCTCCCGTAGCCAGCTACACCGTGCATTATGGGATGACGATGTAATAACCGATGACCAACACCAAAATCAACCCATGCAGTTGTCTCTCCATTGTGAGTTTCTTTAGAGTTTTCCAGCATGGAAATTCTGACTAATTGGAGAGCAGTTCAAGAACTACTACTAAGTAGTAACGCACCTTTTCTCATTGGCCTTCATGTCATGACGAGCTAAACACCCTGATCATTTGTGTAATTTATGTTTCATTTCGGTATTTTAGTGCTTATACTGTACTATACTTTGGTCAACCATGGTTGTTTGTAAATGTGCTTTATAAATAAAGTTTGAGTTGAGTGAGTTGAGTTGAAGTTAGATAGTTACATTTTTTCTTACATTTATTTATTGTCCCAGCAAACATACCTTTAGGATTTGAAATCAAGTCTCTATTCCATTAGTTTCATAGTTGTGGCTAAAAACCTATAAATATCGAATGGCGGAAATCCAAGATCACCACCAAAATTGAATCAATTGTTCTTTGGCCCAAGGTCTATTTGTCCAACAAATTTTATGGAAATCTGTTCACAAGTATTTGAGATATCCTGCTAACAGACAGACAAATGTAAAAAAAAAAATCCATGGCAGAGGTAATAACTGTATAAGGGAAAACACTCACAGTCATTCTGCGTGCCACACTGTCCAGCTGGGAGGCCTCTAGCCTCATCCTCTGGACAATACGGAGAAGAGGACCTCCCTCTGGGGGCGGCAAGGAGCGCTGGGCCAGCATGTTGTTGCCAGAAACAAAGTGCAGCTGGACAGCAGCTTGGTCATTCTTCAGTGCCAATAGGCCTTGCCATACAATTGGGTATTTCTGCACAAAGAAAAGTCCAGAACAGGGTTGATTTCATGTGTTTTTCCCTTTGTACTTGCACTGAAAAACTATGAAATTTATCATTGTTTCTTAATGATGATATTGCTGTTCTCCATCTTCCTACCGTCAAAAGCTGCACCATGTCAATGGAACGATGTCCTGTACGCTCCAGCTTAGCATCAGGTCGTGGCTGTGATGAACTTGATGGGGGCACTGCTGGCGGAGGTGTTGGCAGAAAGGCTAGAGGGCCCTTCTGGACAGATATATCTGGCTTGTGGGTAAGAGCCATGGGGGATGTCATGGTTGAAGTCATGGGAGATTGGTATGAGGGAGAGACTGTATCCCTCGGCATCCGGGACATGTGTGAGAGGTCCATAGAGGTAGCATGGCGAAGGTAGGAATTCTCAGGCTTGGAGTCACTTCCTCCCCCGAGTGACTGAGACAACTTACCCCTGTGACCCAACTCAGCATCTGGAGAGGCCTGATAATGAAAATATATGCCAAATCAATGAAACGATGCATATTGCATAATATATGAATGTGACTTATTAATTGAACATGTAATTATAAATATTGTGTATTCAAGAAGAAGTATTTACACAAAAAGGTCAGAGGTGACAATATATTTCAATTGAAAGGTATGTAATATGAGTGTATATCACCTAACCTGTGATGGTGCAATGCCTCGGTTAGCCAGGCTCAGTTCCAATGAAGGATGTCCTGGAAACTGGGAGGGGAAACCCCGCATGTCCCGGTACACTGGAAAAGAGCCGTTGCCTCCTGGATGAATCAGCTGAACCCCCTGAGGGTGAGGAGATACCATGACAGGACTAGACGCATGGAGTCCCATGATCCTACTCTCGGTAGGGGATTGGTGAGCCATCTTCCCTTCCAGTGGTTTGGGAGACTCTTTTGCTGATAGTGCCATGTTCTTCCCCACTATAGGACTCTTAGATGGCACAGAGATGTTGCTGGAAGAGGTTGCGCCAGCCTCTGGGGTGTGAGACTGTTGTGCTTCTGCAGCGCCCTGCTCTCCCAGTTGCTGGTGCATGAGGATGCGCTGGTGCATGTCTCTGTATTGGTCCAAGCGTATGCCTGGGTGGAGCCCTCGGTGGTTGCTTTGCATCATCATTACATCTGACTGGAGCTGAGGCACAGAAGGCCTACTAAGAGCTTGGTTAAAGTGTCTAGGGTCCTCTTCATTTCCACTGCTGTCACCACAACCCAACACTGACCCCTGGGGGCCTGAATGGGACTGCAGCACCATGTCTCGGATTACACTGGGCTGAGGCATATTTGAGCGCTGTGTAGGCCCTGGGCGGGGAGATGGCAGGGAATCAGCTCGTCTTCCATACTTAATTCCAGACATCTGCGGGGTGTTCATCCTGACCTCATGTGCCATTGCCTGAGTGACACTCTGAGGTTGGATTATGACAGATGACTGTTCTGGGTGTGGGTGAAGCACACTAGAGTGATATGGAGACATTGGAGGCATGCCAGGACCCAGAACCACAGAAGTGCCAATGGGAGAACTGCTGGGAGGACAGGCTTTGGCAAAGGGTGAAGGGGAGTGAACAGCTGTTCGTGGAGACCGGGGTTCTTGCTTTAGGTGTGGAACTGACCGATCAGGTGAGATGCAAGGGCTGGGGCTCATGCAGGTTCCAGATAGTGATGGGTGGTGTGGACTCATGACTGGGCTGAGGTTAGAATGCTGAGTAGCCATGGCTATGTCCATCTTTTTTGGTAGAGGTTCTGTTCCCGGTCCTCTTTTTCCATGCTGCTGCTGTATCACAGCTTGGTTGTACATCAAGACTTGAGGAGTACTAACTGGTTGTTGGAACATCTTTACCACCCCACCATGAGATCCTGTGTGATATGAGGCTTCAGATTTGTCAGAACCAAGACTCTCCTGCTTGGTACTGGAGATGACAGGTTGGGAGTTATAAGACTGGCCAGTAAAGAGGACCCCCGTGTGCCCATAAGCTGTAGGGGTTGGGGGTCCTTTTGGGGTAGTAGGTTGGGGTGATGTAGTAAGTGGCTCTTGCTTAATCTGAGATTTGGACACAGATTGCTGAAACTCTATATCACCAGCACTAGCTTGGGGAATTTGACTAATTCTGGCTCTCAGCCTGTGAGGTCCTTCAGTTTTCTGACCTGAGTAACTCAGAACGACAACACCCTCTGATGTATTGACCCTTAGGCCAGGACTGAAGCCTGTACTGTAAGGAGTGGTCTCAACAACAGAGCGCCCTCTAGTCCCATCTTCTACTGTATCCATCCCATGGTAGCGGCTATTCTCACTGGAGTTTGATCTAAGTTTTTGCTTGGGAGTAGATAGGCCAATACTTCGGTTGCTTAGGGAAATCCGTGGAGTTTCCTCTGTGTCATAAGGCAGTGGAATTCGACTTATTACGGAGGTAGTGGGAGATGAAATTACTGTATGCTGGGCCTTCTCTCCACAGTTCTGCTGGGACTCTGTAAGTGGAGAAGGTTTGTGATGTGTGGGCTGGGGTGGTAAAGGTGGTCTTTCTTCAGGACGCAATTGCCTTGAACCCACTGTGTCAGAGGGATTTTCATTCTCTGACATCCATGAAGGATCTGATAGTGCAGATGTCACCATAGTGGTAGGTATAGCACTGCTGTTTGATGCAGACACATATTTAGGTTCCATTAGGATTTTTCTTAAGGTGCTAGAGCTAGGGTCAATATCTGAGGCCTTAGTGTCAGGAGGCATTGGTGGATTCCCTGAAGGGGTTCCAAGTGCAGTTACTGCTGGTGCAGAAGTTACCACTGTAACTTGAGATGAAGGAGAAACATAGATTCTACTTTCTTCAGACCTAGGAAGCCAGTCTGGGGAGACTGGCATTTTACCATGCTGTGGCAAGGGTACGTTGAATTGGGATACAGGTGGTGGGCGGGCAGGAGAAGGGGAAAGAGCAGATATAGATGGCTGCGCTGCTTGGGGATGTTTTTTACAATTGGAGATGTTACTTGTGCCCGAGTGCAAGGCAGATTCTATGGGAACAGGCTGTTCGACTGCAGGCTGTTCTGCCTCTTTAGGCGTGTCCCCAGTCATAGCAACTGTAATGTCACGCGTACAAGTTGCAACAGCAGTGACCACTGAGGCTGCTGCTCCAGCTGTAACAGTAACTGCCTTTGAGTTGATGGTTTCTAGGTCTTCTGGGATTGACTCCGGCAGCTTTATCGGAGAGGGCTCTGGCTCTGAAACCTCTTCAGCAGTCTCGCCTTTCTTGTTAACTGCACCTTTACGACTCCTCCACTTTTTTGGAGTTTTGACTCGGACATTGCCTGCTTTCTTGGGTGTTTCAAATACAGGGGTACGCTCGGGCACTGCAACATGTGGTTCAGCTGCCTTAGACTGTGCCTTTGGGCTGCGTGTCAAGGGACCATCATCTGGGTCTGCTGCAAGAATATTATTGATCACCATGTGTACTTCAGGTTCCATAATCTCATTGGAGGAGGGAGATATCAAGGGTTCAGGGATAGGAATAAGAGCAGTGTAAGTAGGAGGAGCTGTGAATCCTGCATCTGCATCTGCAGATATATCTTCAGCTGTAATGGAATCAATAGCAGCTGCAAGTTCAGTTTCACTTGCAGGGTTAGCTCGCTTTTCCTCCTCAACCTCACCCTCTGGCTCCACTACAACAGGAGGCAGTAAGGTAGGTTGCACTGAAGGTGGTTCCTTATGAGGTCGAGGAGGTTGCCCTACCGTGAGTTTGGCAATATTTTCAACTGCCTGCTCCAGTTCCATCTGCCGTGCTAAAAGAGCAGCAGCTGGATCAGCAGGAGGTTCAGGTTCTGATAGAGTGTCCTCCTTTTGTTGAGCACCGAGCTCTTTTGCTTCTTTCAGAAAACCTCTGGTCTTTGTTTCCTCATTCTCTTGTACTCCTGATTTGGCTTTTGTAATAGTAGCAGCTTCAAATGACTCAGACTCATTCTCCTCTGAGTGAAGTAAACCTTTCACATCATCAACACTTACACGTATCTCAAGATTTTTTAGGTTGTGTGATTTATCTTCGGTGACCTGCTTGGTATTTATTTGCAACCTTGGTGTTTTCATTTTAACACTCTTTTCAGGCTGTTGTCTCTTCCCTGACTGAGTGGGGTCTAAACTTTCAATATCTCCATCAGTAGATTTCTTTCCACCATGATCTTTTAAGTCTTTTTCCTTTCTGTGCACTGGCGAGTTTGGGTTTTCTTCCTTTTCTGATAATTTCCCAACCAGTTCAGAATCAACTTTAGGTGTATGCTCTGACTCATCAAGACTTGTTAGATCAACAGCTTCTTCGGCTGGTGATGTAGTGCTCCCAGATTGTTTGTCTGTTCTACTTGCTTTCTTGTTAACAAAGGTTCCAGCAGATGAAGTGAGTTGAGGTTGTTGCACTTTCTGGGTGCGGGGTGAGCGCCATCCCTCAGTGGCTTTCAGGACCTCCAAAGTGGTTGTGGTCTCTCTGACATCTATGTCTTCTTCCATAATTTTTTGCTGATCCCCTTTTACTGGCAATACATCCTCCCCCCGTTTACCTCCCCTTTTAGGTGGGCGACCTCGCCTAGTGTTGGCAGATGAATTCTGAACATCTTGCTGAATCTGTTCTTTATCAGCACCACGTTTGCGCACGGAGCGTGATTTCTCAACTACCTCTTTGCCAGCTTGCCCTCCTTCATGTAGCGTGGCATAAACTGATCGTACATTTCTGCGACGTGTCCGCCCATGAATCAAGCTTGACTCAAGGGTTTGTTCAGAATCTGAAGCATGAATTGGCGACTTGGATGTGGCTTTAGGCTCAGATGAAGCCTTCAATACTTCTCCTCGAGGAGATGAGGCCCTCTTGAGTTTCTCTCTGTCAATCCGTTCACTCTTCCGAGTTGCAGGTTTCTCTGTGGCAGCAATTTGGGAGGGTTGTGGAGTATGTAATACTGACACATTTGGCTTGGCTCTTTTGCACTTGGGCTGTTTGCGGCTTGGTAATGGTTTTATTTCAGCCTGTACCTCTGGCATACTTACATCATTGTCTGTCTCAGTTTTCTGAGATTCCCCAAAGTGTTTTGATTCTTGATTTTCTATGTTAGGCTCTGTCTTAATGACTTCAAATTTCTCTGCAAGTTTTGGGTAATCAGAGTAATGGAATTCTGCATTCTCTGCCTCAAAACTACTTAAGGAGCTCCCAGGAGTGGGAGGCTTATCTTCCAGGAGAGGGTTATGTCCCACGGCCAAACTACTTCTTATTTTCACTTTGGATTCAATTAACTCCACTTTTGGCTCCATTTCAAATTCTGGCTCTGAAAGTACCTGTGGGGGGGTTATAGTTAACTTAGATGCAGCTGGTTTGAAGTCTTCCACAGGAGGAGACTGTGATGGGGATACCTCAAGAACAAACTCTACTTTTTCTTCTTTGACAACTGACACAGAATGATCTGAGGATGGAGTTATAACTTCTTTCCTTTTTGGTGGAGAAACCTCTCTAGGGGAAGGAACAAATGGAGAAACTGACAAGATTAGTGAGGGGCTGACTAATTTCTCATCAACTGGCTCAGATATCTCAACGGACAGTTCATTATCTCCATTCTGCACTTCATCTCTTTTAATCTCCACCACTATAGCAACACTCTCAGTATCCTGTGGAGGATGGTCTTTGTCCTTTTGTTGTTGGAGCTCCAAAAACCGACTATGGAAGAGCACTATGGGCTCTTGTGGAATGTCACCTCCCCCTGATACAGGTTGTGCCTCAGTAGTACCTGGCTTAGCAAGAGGCCTACCAACTCCTGTCTCTAACTCCTGATCTTTACGTTCAAGACGCTGCAAACGCCGTGAATCCTGATCAAAGATTGAGCTATGGAGGAAACGAGAGGCAAAGAGTTCTTGACGCTCTTGGTCCTGTGGTTTGAGCTCCTCCTTTTTATCATGCAGCTTCTCCTCGGAGTCAGTACGAATCTTTTTCTTTTTCATGTACCAAGAAGGAATAGGTCGCGGTGCTAGCTCTACCTTCTCCTTATCTGAACAACTGTGTGAGATTGGAAAGCGAGAGGGAAGAAAAGACCAATTATCTTCACGGGATGAGTACAGTGTCTTGGCTCTTTCAAGGAGCGCTTTTGTATCAGGAGTTATGGTCTTATCTAATGCAAAAGAATAAAATTTATTCTTCTCCAAGGAGTCTGAAAGCTTCAGGTCTGTCTTACTCTCCTTACGTTCCCTGAAAATATAAGACAGGGAGGTACTGGACTTGGGAGAGTTGCGTTTGTTTTCTCCATCATCATCTGAATCTGACTGTACCTCTCCAGGCTCCAAATCATGGCCAAGGTGCTTGCTTTCATGTTTTGCAATACCACTTGGAAAGGTCATCTCCATTCTGAGTGAATCAGACTTAATCCGTCTTTCCCAACGTTGCAGTAACTCCTCATCACATCCAAGCAATGTTGTCTTAAGCTTTGGGAGCTCAGTATCAGGAGACTGAAAATGACTGGCTGTCAGGTCCAAATTGTATTTCAATGACTCAATGCGTGAGAATATTTTATCGTCTGCTGTTGGAGAGGATTTCCTTTCTTTATTTGTGACTGATAGGGAAATCTGGGCAGTTTCACCTTCCTCATTTGCAGAAAAGTGACCAACGCCTATTGAAGATGTAATACTCTGATAAACATCCTTGTTCAACTTTTGAGAGCTCCCAATGTTGTGTTCTCTTTTTACATTGATACTTTCAAAGTCAAAATGGTCAAATTTTTTCCGTTTACAGGAAATTAAGTCATCATTTGTGACATCCTGTGTTGATTTTTCTACATCATGCACCATACAATCCTTTTCAAAGGATTCATCAGCCTCATTACATTGTGGGCTTTGAGAATTGGCAAACTTATCAGGCTCGCCAAGCTTGTATTGGAGCCATCGACTCCGTTCCATTCGTTTTTTGCAGCTATTAGTCTGGTCAGTGTGTGACGGAAGTCGTTTGTCACGCTCACCTGAGTCTCTGCACTGCCCTATGCCCTCCTCTTTATTTTCAGTCACAGCCTGTTTCTGTTGTTCTTTTGATTCATCCAGATCAAGAATGACATCACCTATCTTTGTGAGACTTGAGCTGCTCTGGCTTTTTGATCCCCCACATTCCAATTTAAGATATGGAGTGTCTAATGGATCTATAGAATCTTCAGTTATCTCTCCTAGTCGTGGCTGGTGCTCCAAAGTAAGGCTCACAGAGTTGCTTTCAGAGTCTTGTTCATCTATAGGACTATTAACAGAACCAATTTGTTCAGATTTATTCTTGCGGTACTCCTTCTTATGCATCCCTTTTAACAAAAGGTTCTTATCAGGCTCTGTCTCCTTAGCATTGTCCCATAGTTTACAAAGTCCTAGTCTACCAATCTCCTCCTCGCTAGTTCTTTTCTGTCGATCCGTTTTCCCAGAGTCTTCAAAACGCCTTTTCCTTGCAGCTAAACGGTCAATATCCACAGTAATACCACCATCAAATCCCAGTTCAGATTTTCCATGTTTCTTTGATTTGATTTTAGCATCCTTATCAACAACCTCCACCAGACAATCCATATTATTTTCTTTTGGCACCTTTCCATGCTTAGTGAAATCACCTTTTGATGGTTCTGAGCGGAATGGGGGACTCCTCTGGTCAGTTGAAGGTGATGTCAACCTAGGACTGTAACTCCCACCCCTAGGTCTTTGTTTTTCTGGGATAGCGTGACCAATAAATTTTCCTTCTTTTTCTTTAACACGTGTTAACTGTACCACACAAGGCAGAAGGTCTAATTGTCCTTTGCTGGGGCCTTCCTTTTGGACCTTGCCATTTTTACTTTGAAGAGCTGAATCAGGGCTAATATCTCTTTCAAGTTCAGATTCAGTCTCACATGTTTGGATGATCGGTGATGCCACTTTGAGCTTCTTCAGTCTTTGTTTCTCACTTTTCTCCTTGTCCCCTCGATCTTTATGTCCAGCCCGCTTCTCCTTTTCACCCACATTCCCTCTTTCAACTTCAAAAACTCGATCCTTCTCAAGCTTATCGGTTTTGTTATACCTTTCAGCTCGCGCCTTTTCAGGCTTTTCAAATCTGGGTGGGGAGATTGAACTGCAGCTACCACTTCTTTCTGAAGATCGACAACAAATACGACGGTCTGAGTCACTTGGTATCCTCTCGGAAAGGGAGTGGGATGCAGTGGGGCTGGCAGGACGACGAGAGGCAATGTGAGATGGGCTTTGGCTATGCTCAATAGTCCTCCTCCCATGATCACGTCCACGATCTGTTTCAAAGCGCTCCCTCTCTCTTTCACGTTCCCGTTGTAAATAGCTGTATTTACGGATGTCCTGCTCATATGGGTCTGCTCTGTATTCTCGATATTCTCGGGGGTCTTCAATGTATTGTGGATCATAGTAATCTCCTTGATATGGGTCCCATTCACTGTAGAACTCGCGATTTCTCGCAGGGTATTTGCGACGTGGATCTTCAGTATATGTTCCTGGTGTTCGTATATTTTCATAATATGGCCGTTCTGCTTGAAACTCAAACTGAGTTCGCCGCTCATCCCTGGGAAGAAATAAAGCGAAGAGAAATAGCAAGTCATAATTACATCATACATTGGCAACAATAACTTTATAAAGTATTAGACGGTGGTGAGGTAAAATGATTTTTCTTCTGAAAACTATACAAACCTTCTTTCAGAGAGGATGTCATAAAAATCTCGAATGTCCTGGCCAGATGCTTGCATTGAACGATAGAAAGCCATCTGACTTTCCTGATTGGCAAAGTCCACCTTAAAAAAAGCACACATTGTTTAGAAACTTGCAAACTATGGTATTCAATCTAAAAAGAGAGACATTGCGATTATCCTGGCATAAAGAGTACATTAGATCACAGAGCATAATGTTAGAGCAAGCTTTGCTTCACTTACCTTGATTTTATTTCCCCCAATCTTCCATCCCTTTGTCTCTTTGACAGCTGCCTGTGCATATTCAATGTTGTTATACAGGATAAGGGCCATTCCTTTAATTCTGTCAAATACAACCTGCAGAAGAAGGAGACAATAAGTCACAGAGCCAGAAAGGAAACAATGGGCAAGTATGAAAGGAAAAATAAGCAGACTTACCTTGACAACATGTCCATAGCGGCAGAAATGACGAGTAAGAAACTGCTCTGTGGTATTTGCTGTTAATCCATCCAACCAAACACAAGTCGTAGGCATACTCTTCCCAAAGCCCAGCTGAAAAAGGAGGATAACATATCAGATCTTGATCATTTTATCTACATCAAGCAATTTAACCAAATTTGACTAGATTGAATTTATACAAATAATATATGATTGAGTACAGTTCTGAAGAAATACATAGATTAAAATAAAATTGATGATAATCCTGACCTTTAGCCTATTGTTGCCAAGGTACTCGCCATCCATCTTTTTTATGGCCTTACAGACACTGGCAATGTCACAGTACTGTAGGAAGGCATACTGTGGAGCTCCATTCACCTTCTTGATGTCAATATCCTTAGGGAATATAATGAAAAATAAATGTATTATCAATGACTGCTATAACAACTATGGTAATCTCAAACTGTGCAACATGCAACATCAACCTACCACTATTTCTCCAAAGCGCTGAAAGATGTTAAGCAGATCGTGGTAGCTGGTGGTCTTCTCCAGGTTTCCAATAAATAACGTCCGTGTGGCTTTTGGATGAAATTCATCTATTCTCTCATCCAAGGGCCGAAACTCATTCTCACTTTCTGTCTCTGAAAATTAGGTGGTCATTATAAACCACGTATTGTTTGCCAATAACCATGTGTCTGTGCTGTAATATATGTATACAGCCAGAACTTACCGGGGCCATTCCAGGCGGTGACATCAATTTGCATGCCAAAAAACAGCTTCCCCTTCGATGCTCCCAAGGCTTTTTCCTGGTCTTCTTGCTGGCGAAAGAAGACAAGTCCATATCGCTCTTCTAAGGCTCCATGGATTTGTACAGATGTGACCTTTCCATGCTTCTTAAATTCATGGAACAGACCATCCTTCAGACTTGTATCTGTAGTGAACAGATCAAAAGGTTTCTTCAAGTACATACATATACTAAAAAGGTATAATTAACCATTAGTAATGATTCTGCTCAAATGTTTCAATATTTGATGGACATGCAGAAACACTAAGTTCAAGTTCATTTATTTATATAGCCCTTTATCACAAGCATGTCTGTCTCAAAGGACTTTACAGCAAATGAGCCAACTAGATCTACCTGAACATCAATCAGAGGAAATTACAGAATAGTAGAAGACAAACACAGAAACAGAATCAAGTACAAGACAAACAAAATCTATTTAGCAAGCCATAGCCCTAACTATTCTACAAGGCCTAAGTTACCCGGCACCACAGCCTTAGACCCTCAATGCATGCAAGGAAAAACTTCCACCAAAACCTTATTAGGTAAAAAATGGAAGAAACCTTGGGTGGGCCAAGTCAAAGAGGGATCCCTCACCAGGACGGCTGAGCAGGAGCAGGTGCCGGGACAAACAGTGGAATGTACAATAGCATAAGCAATGACAGTAATATAGGAAACAGATATGGTGATAGAGACAGACGGATGGGCATGGTCAATGCCGATGTCCAGAGAACCAGGGACCGCGACCACGCAGCAGCAGCACCAGGGAAGGGACAACGACCAGCAACAACGGCCGCAGGGGGACGGGCAGCACCCAAGTTGACACGAGCCAAGTCCACCA
>OMOT01039698.1:8383-19433 GCA_900312575.1 Acanthochaenus luetkenii | reverse complement strand
CCCGCAGGGTGGACGGGACGCGGATGAGCGCAGGATTTGGTGCAGTTAGTTTGTCGCTCCAACATCGGAACCAAATCATGTCATAACTCAAGCGAACAATGTTTTGGTGAGCGGCATCTACTTACAAGCCGCTCTGTGCTTTCAGCAGATAGATCAGCGGCTCTGAAGACGCTCGGAGCGCAGTGTGACAAATCTTCAGTATGAGAGATGAGCCATGTTACTTTCATTTAGAAACATGTCACAGATCTGTCTTTTATAGATGTTCACACCAATTACCCAGCGCTACATGGCTGTTTCTAACTTAATTACTTAATAAAAATTGTTTTATTCATGTGGTCGCATTCACTCGCTACAATGCTTCCATTTGTAGTTTCCCTGTTCTACCACTGGATGCTGTGCGTAAATGCAAGTACATTCTGAAGTATAAGTACAAATTGATAAAGTCCACACTTTGCGTAGAAGTGATCGTAGGACTGGAGTACGCACGTTTGATGAATGAGGCCGCAGGACAGAATGTATTAGCCTGGTTGACCTACCATTCATTTAATGCCCTGATAATGACTAAGTCTATCTACTATGGTTTGGTCATTGGCTGTGTCCAGCTGTCTGTTTGGAGGCGAGCCTTTGCCCCAAAGCAGCTGCTCATCCTTTCTCAAACCGAGTGTGACCGTCAGTGTTGTACGGCTGCCTCCCCTCAGATAAGCCTCCATCAAGATAAGAGACAGCTGAATTTGACACAGCACGAATCACACGTTTGTCTTGCTTTCGGCAAATGTGGGTAACTCGTCCCCAATTACACAGGACGTGTCTGGGTGACATGTTGTCATGTAGCTGAGGTAGTAGTTAGTTACAGCTAAAGCGATTACATGACGCGACACACTCTTGACACAAAATGTACGCTTGGTGTGTGTGTGTGTGTGTGGGCATTCCGATATCTTTAAAGGGGGCGGTGTTAACGCTGCTGCTTTATTCTTAATGCAATGTTGAGCTAGTCGATGGTAAGCACAAGGAGTATATTTAAGTGATTGGAGTACAAACAGTTAGCACGTAAATCATCGTAGCTAAGAGATCTAAACAATCCCCAGCAGACACCAGCTGAAGGACAGACAAATTAATAAACGTTGCAGACTGTTGTGGCTTTGATCAGACTATTGTCTGGGTGTATGTCCATAACACATTACACATCTGCACGAACACTGCTGGGTTAAAAGATCAATCGTGTGGCGACATAAAAATATATATAATAAATAACTACAGTATGACAATCTGTACAACACTGGTTGTGATTGTCCAAGTTCTTTCCAATAGCCATTTGGTGTATGATCCATGTCCAGCAAATAAACGTGGCCATCGCTTGTCACAGCTGTGTTGTTGTTAGCTAGCCGCCAACTATCGGTAGCTAGCGCGCTAGCTGCCCGGCTGGTGTAAAACAAAGGTTAACGGGTGGTCTACTCACCTCGTACGTCTTTCTCTTTTCATTGTATTAGATGTTGTATGTGTGTGGATGGATACCATTGGTCAAAACTAAAGAGTAGAACTACTAGCTAACGTTCTACTGTTCAGCCCTTTGCTAGCTCACAACACATTGGCCAGCTCGCGCTCAGCTGACAACACACGGGCGGTTTCCGCTTTCCCCTGGACGGGGCTTCAACGCCCCGGGGTGTCCCGCTGTGTGCCTCTGGGGGGGACGGGGACAGACAAAAAACGCAAACCTGACTGCTTAAATTAGGACTAGTAACGACGTTCCACAGACAGGGGCGCTCACCGACATCACATGCGCAACAAGGCCAGCACATTCATGACTGAATACATAATAAACAGACCAATGCTTGTGGAATAACATGTTATTCCACATATCGAAATCACTTCAATGCACATTTTGATCTCAGTCATTTGCGGTCACTTTTCGTTAAATCACACAAACAGCACACGTTGTTCGGCCACGCAATTATCCACTGCATTTATTATTATACAATGATGGGCTTTGCAGGTCTACTTACAGATGGATTGCACAAAAGTGAATATTCCTTCAATATGTGATATGGCCAATCGATAATGCTTGTGTAAAGATCTACTTTACCCTGAAAATAAATGCTGTGATCATAAAAGAATAAACAAGCGATGTGCAACTTTGACGTTTGAAATAAGAAGTAACTGAAAATTGAAGCTCACATGGTGTAGGCCTAATGATATCAAAATAAAAAACATTCATATTCACAAGAACATTCTTACTGAGACTTAAGAGTATCCAATGTTGAAGAGATCGTATTCTAAATGAACAAACGTGCTGTATTATTTTGGATGCTCTAAAACGGCTTTAACATGGTTCCATCTTGAGGCTTGCGAACGTAGCCTGTCGAGTGGGGTTGAATGTAGATAGGGCCGACATGCACTTTGAGTAGGCTACAAACTTTTCCAACCACAGACCATCAATACCCCTTAGTTGTCACACATATTACGCTGTTAAAACCACAGCATGAACTTATGAGCATAGTGGGAGAGCAGTATACCTAAAAATAAACATGTTTGCCAACTGGTCATGTGGATTAGGTGCATTTGTGATTCAGTATTTCTTTGTGGTGTGAAGGCAGCAAAACTGATTTTAGTTATGTATTTTGAACAAACGGGAAATGTCACAAGACATTCTGTATAGTATTAATCACACAGACATTTTTAACAGATGAGACATAAGGCATTTCAGCTAACCATAAACAAGTGGCGTTTTCGCTCAATTCCAATAACTGACTTGACAATTGTTTATGTGGCTGGACTTGTGAAAGTGTAGTGAAGTGCATTTTTCATTTAAAATGTTCTCCTCTTCCATGTACCCTTATCCATTGCCGTTGACAGATATCACAATCAAAAGACAGTAAGAGGAACTTGGGTACATGGGAGGAAACCGTTGTTTAAGAAGCAAAAGCATCCAACATAGTGCATTTTTTTTAAACAAACATCTTTTCCTTTACAACCATCCAGAAAGTGTTATTTGATAAAGATGTTGAGAGTAATTCTAAAAAACTGTTCTGTGATATGTTCTGCTGAAATTAATGGACATAAGTATATACTGTAGGTGTAACTTTTTTGACAGCCTGCTAAAAGAGGTCATGGTCTAAGCCAACTCAAAAGAGGAACTAGCCACTATTGTTCCAGGCCGACGCCAACGATTGCTTATCGCATCAAAACGCATCAAATTAATCACAATATTGCTATATCGTATGATGCATTTTTGCAAATAACTTATAATGGTTTGCCAGATCTAGAAGCGATCTGCAATCTACGCAGCCTGGAACATACATCAATGAGATAACCAAAGACTGACAATGATTGCAATTATGTCCTTTGGTATCTTTGTGCACTAAGCTTTACAAAAAAAAACCCACGTAATTTGTTTCACACTTGTCCAGATAAAGTCAGACAGTCACTACCAGTCAGGTCCCTGGCTCACTGGGCACAGGGTTCAGAGAGGAAAATTAAAGAGGCAACCAGAAGCTCTAGACTAAGGGTGCACATCAATACTCCAAAGCTACCTTCTTCCCTTGTCTCTTCTTCACCCATCTTGCACGACAGGCAGAATTAGATCAGCCAGAAATCAAATTAGAACTCCACAGTAGAACATGTCTACAGTCAGCATCAGTGCAGGTGGAGAAAAGGATGCAAACACCACTTAGAGCACTAAAACACAGCCCTACTGATCCCTCACCATTCCCTCAACAGGAGCGGGTCACATGATCAGGGCCATATAGGCTAGTCAATTAAAAAGAAAACATGGTTGACTATAGCTCAGAGATCAGCCCCATAATAGTTTAGCTCTTTCTCCCTCTCCAGGCTATTATGAGGCTGCTATTAAAATTACATAGATATAGGCTTCTGAGATTAGAAGACCACAACTGAGCAAAGGAAAACAAAAGCAGAAAACAAAAAGGAATGTCAACTACGAGAGTCTTGGTGTCAGAGAGACTTCTAAACACATGGAGGTATAAAGACAACAGCAGCATGACACTTGGAGTAAAGCAGATGAAGATGGGGGAGATTGGGGGGAAGTAAAAGATGGGAGTGTAAAGATGAGCGTCACAGGCTTTGACAGCACTGGAGTTTGTTGCCCTTCTGCCCATCAGTGGTGGGGGGGACGCTGATGTCCACGACATTGTTGCCTGGAGATTCATCGTGTGCAGATCTGTCTGCTATTTGCTTCTGTGATACAATACGGTAGATTTCTTTGGGAGAAAGAAAAAAAGATGGTTTGATCAAATTAACCAATCTAAAGTTACATTAAGATATTGACAGTGTATTTCACAATTTCGCACTGTTCCTACCTGTCAGAATGCTCTTGAAGGCTTCTTCTACATTAGTGGAGTCCAAGGCTGATGTTTCAATAAATGAGACAGTGTTCTTTTCTGAGGAAGAGAAACAGACACAAGGTGCATTTTACACATTAAAATGGCTTTATTACACATCTCTTTATTTTAAGTGCAGTGCTTCTCCCCAGTACCTGAGAAGGCTCGAGCCTCATCAGTGGGCACTGCCCTGAGGTGGCGGAGGTCACTCTTGTTGCCAACAAGCATGATGACGATGTTGTTGTCAGCGTGGTCCCTCAGCTCCTTCAGCCAGCGTTCCACATTCTCATATGTCAGGTGCTTGGCGATATCATAAACAAGGAGAGCCCCAACTGCCCCCCGGTAATACCTGGTGGCAAGACACCAATGAAGGGAAACGAGTGAGTCAAAAGTTCTTGCATTATTTTCCAATGCACGACTTTATTCTTTGAGTATAACAAATCTGCGTAAAATAGCAAAAGTTGTCATGAAATCAAACAAATGTATTACAATTATTATTTTTACAATCAAAAAAAGAATGCACACAATTAAAAAACACAAACTTACGCTGAGGTGATGGCTCTGTAGCGCTCCTGTCCAGCTGTGTCCCAAATTTGAGCCTTTATCGTCTTGCCGTCCACCTGGATGCTGCGGGTGGCGAACTCCACCCCGATGGTACTCTTACTCTCCAGGTTGAACTCATTCCTTGTGAAACGGGACAGCAGGTTACTCTTCCCCACTCCAGAGTCTCCTATTAGTACAACTAGAACCAAAACACACATAACACAACAAGCATTAAAACAAAAGACAGACTTGCTGTGTCAGTCTTTGACAAACTGTAAAAGCTGAGTGGTGTTATTGCTTTCCAAACAGGCCACACTTTTTACTGTACATGGCTTCAGTCCACCCACTGAATAATTAATTTGCTAACTTTTGTAGAGCGCTACAATAATAAAATAGATATAGAAGAGAAAGTTGAAACAAAATGTATCTTAATTTAAATGTTCCAAGATTATAAATAAGTAACTAATCCCCACTTGTCTGCTCGGGGACAGAAGATATAACGTTACAATTGTCAACGACCAGCAAGGTCCGTTACAAAAACTTCCACTAGTTAACGCTAACCAACTAAATCGTCATTAACGTGAGCTAGATGTGGTTTCGCCCGGCTAGCACATCTCATGGACAACTTAGATCAGTTGTTGGCCAGCTTGCAGTGGGGGACAAAGCTGGCTAGCTCGTCTCAAGCTTCATGTTTTTCACAAAGGCAGATGGCTAACGTATTAGCTGCTTACTTATTTATCTCCTTCCCCGAATGCCACCATTGGCCTCACTGGATGGCCAGCCGGCTAACCAAAGGTGAAAGCCCCGTGAGTTTAACGTCTTTAGACTACAAAACGACGGGTAGCTGTAGCATTACGTGGGTTAAGTTATATTAAAGTTACTTACTCGTTGCAGCTAGCCAGCTAGCAAATTAGACAGGTATCATATTAACGTTAGCTAACGTTACCAGTAGAGCTAGCGTTAGCTTAGTTGACTTCCTCACTCCCTACCGCTGTCACCGAACTTCTCCCTACACCAAGAACGCCCTGTCACTCCTCCACCTTTACGGCAGGCCTTACCTTTGAACAGATAGTCGTACTCGTCATCTCGGGTTCCCATTTTAGAAGACTATTTCTCTACTTTCAAAGTACTTTACAACAACAGACACCTCCTCGTCTGTCCTGTCCACAACCAGCGGCCAGAGACAGCCTTCAAGGGAGGGACCGAGCACGTGAGCTGAGGGACAACTGCTTCGGCCAATTGGAAGTGTGTTCATACCGACTGACAAATAGATCGACGAATCACGTGCCTCTCGGAACAATACCGACCAATCGTCGTGCCCCGCTAAGAAAACGCTTCTTCCCACTTTATGTGCGGAAAGGCGATTAAACATTTTGTTCTCCAAACTTTACGACGCCTCTTTATCTTTTTGGTGGATTGAGCAACATCGCAAATGACTTGACAGGATGCGAGTATACAGACTGTTTCACTGTGGCCGTGGAGAGTATACAGACTGTTTCACTGTGGCCGTGGAGAGTATACAGACTGTTTCACTGTGGCCGTGGAGAGTATACAGACTGTTTCACTGTGGCCGTGGAGAGTATACAGACTGTTTCACTGTGGCCGTGGAGAGTATACAGACTGTTTCACTGTGGCCGTGGAGAGTATACAGACTGTTTCACTGTGGAGGAGAGAGTATCGGAACAAGGGCACCGTGTTTATTTCAGCACAATTATTCCATTTGGTCACAGCGATGCACAAAGTGTATCAGGAGCATAAAACATAATTGATAGGTTCTCAGAAGTTCCTTGACGTTCCTCTGGAAATCCACTGCAGGAGTCAGAAAGAAAATAATTGCAATTTCAAAAGAAACATCTTCAGTGTATTTACAACATAGCCAACATCCTGCCTCAGAGACGAGTTAGGACATGGTTTGGGAGTTGCAAGCGGTCTAACCGTAAAACCAACAAGGCCTATGTGAAAATGAACATACACAACGTGGTAGGCTATAATCGCTATTCACTGGCCTTAACTATGCACATGTCATCCCACTGTTAATTAAGCAGGTTATCTCAATAATGTGCCATTGTTATTTTGCATTCCAGTGAATTCCGCTGTCAGTAATGACCCGTTGTCTCTCAGCTGACAGACAAAACAGGCTACATACATAGATTGGCAGATTGACAGGTTCTAGTCATCTTACTAGACTGGAAGTGCCTGAATGGCAATACTATTAAATAACATTAAATGCCTTTTATGTCAAAGCCCTGAACCAGTGAGCCTTGCAACCACCCTCAATGTAGTCATGGTTTCACACGTTTCCATCCATTCTTTCAAAGGACTACACAGTAATGTTCTACTTTTGATTATCCTCCATTCGGATTTTGTCACAAATGTAGGTGTTACTGTCATTACCCATTCAAGTCCACTTTTTGTTGAGGATGGTGCCCTTTTCTGCAAGATCGCTGCCTCGTTGTGAGACTTTCCAGGGCACCTCACTTCTCATCAGTTTGAATTTTTAGTCTCTGCCTGCAAGAAGCCATGAGAGAAAAGGCTGGCCGGAGGGGTCAACACATATCGGTCTGCTTAGAAACAGTGGTCAGGAAACAATTTACCTGAGGTCGTTGACAGTGTCTTGCAGCTCTGTCTCATACTCTGTAGTTCTCTCTAATTCTTTATTTGCACCCCCAATAATTTGGTGTTCAGGACAACCACTGTCTGTTGGTATATCTTATGGTCAGTTCCATTCGTCCCTGACCACAACTTTGTTTGCTCGATGATGTATTTTCTCCAACATAGGCCGAGGATATAATTCAACCTTTTCATTAATAAAACACAACAAAACTATGCATTCACACATTGCATGCATGAATTTAGAATCCAATGAAAGAGTAACCGTACCTTTACTTTAGACTGGAGGAAGTTCTCTATTTCCACTCCATCTACTTTATCGGTTAAGTCTATTTCATCATTCAGTTGCACAAGTGAATGATGAAACCTGATGTTGGAAAATCATAACATTTCAACAGAAAATAATTTGCCTAATGTATTTGCTATGGGTTAAGTAGGAACCCTCAGTAAGAGCTACAGATGCAGCACTTGAACCTACTCTGGCCTGCAAGAGCCTGGAAACAAAGCAGGGGCTCCATACAAGAAGAAAACCTAACTAACTAACTTACAAACTAACTAAGTTAAAAAATAAAAGTCACTCCAGGGAGTGTTGGAAAGTAACGCGTTACTCAGTAATCTCATTACTTGTCCCAGTAACAAATGGTGCATCGAATTACTATTTCAATTTCAGTAATAATGTTACAGCTCAAGAAAACATGTTGTCACTTTTATCCAAAAGCTATTGCAGCCTTCAAGAGCTGTCTGAAATGTCTTAATTGAACAAACACATGAACAAACCAAGACAGTGGTAAATATGATATGACTGGGAAAGTTGAAATTTTCCATGATACCTGTGTTGCCAAGACGTGACCATTAGGGGGTGGAGAGCATACAACTGTTGTTTTGTATTATATCTAAATAATACCTATTATTGCATGTTTCTATTTAAACATTTTGTTTATCTTTTAATAAGGGTATCACAGGTTTTTTTTGGTAATATATTAATGTAACCAACTACACGCCTAATGTGAGGAGCCTTCGCGTAGCACTTGAAGGCAGTGATACAGGCAGTTTGAATGGTAACGCGTTACTCCGTAATTACATTACTTTCCCCTGTAACGACTAGCGTGACCAAGTAGTATCTCAATTTCAATAATTCTAAAGGAATTGAGAATTTCCTGATAGGCATCAATAAAAATATCACATGACATTATTTGCACTAACACTTCATAGACATAGAGAACTGCTTTATTTTGTATTCATTGTGATCGAGTCCAAACACACACATATGGCCATCTATTTATCCTCATGTATAAATAGATGAATATACACAGATATACACAAATGCACATTTCTGATATGCATATTCATTTTTAACTCATGCTATGTCTCTGTAAAGGACTCTCCCTATACGATGAGGGCACACAGTGATTTGAAAACACATACACAACACAGCCGAACAGTCGGAAGAACCCCTATACTGATTTGCATGTACAGTAAAATCAACAAATCTTTCAGGTTCGGATATCTTACAAAGAAACAGCTGCGATTTATAGACCATAAATATAGCTGCATCTCAATAAACACATTGAAGGATATGATACAGTAAATTATGTGATCGCAATCATTTCTTGCCCAGCAGCAAAAAAATAAAACAAAATAAAAATAATATTCTCCAATTCAAATGGAAAATATATTTATATATCTTTATATATGTATTTATAATTCTATGTACACATTCTCAGGAGCACAACTATCGGAAAGAAAAATAAATACAATGCCACGAGTGAAAATAAAAATAAATGAAACGCCTACATTTCAAATTTCTCAATAAGGCAATTAAAATAAACTCAAAAGCTAGACTGTACAAAATATTGCTGCTATGGTCTCCATGTGATGAACTACAGCAAACTGATTACAACTGGCTACTGCACATCATGAGAATGAAATTATCTCTATTTTACAATGTCTGACATTGATGCGTCTTCCCTTACACACAAACAAACCAAACAACTGAAGCAAACTTGTGACGTTAAGCAGAAAAAAGAGGAATAAAATGAGTTTGTTGAACCTTAATGAACTTATGTCTTAGGTGAGAGTCCTATGACATCAGCCACAGAGAAACTACGGTAAACAACACGAATCCTATAATGATTGTGATTGACTTCACCATTACACACTAGAAAATCCTAAAACGAAGTGCTGTCTAAAAATCAGCCCATGTAAGTTCCCACCCCAAGTATGACTTTCGGGATAATGTGATAACGTGTTATTTGGCCTCTATCACTAGTTCAGTTTCAGGTCCTCTTCTTAAGTGCAAACATTCAATCCATTTACAAACTGTCTCACCAATTCAACACTGCAATGTACTGTGTTCATTCAAATATACGTACAACAGGTACGATATTGACTGCAAATACAACTGATGCTCTAAATCTACAAATAATTTGAAACGTTGCCCAGCCAATGCATTCACTGTTATGAGGAGGCTAGGGCGACCGGATGTAGCAAATGTCACTGATATGTTGATATTTTTCCACAACAAAACTCTGTGAATTTCTATTCTTAAAAAATGATTTGTGTGCATCCGTCCAAAAGCAGTTGGAAGACATTGTACTGATGTGAAGATTACTGTAATGACTGACAATGTCTACTGTCTTAGTTTTGCAATTGATGCCATCTATTTTGAAGGCAAGAGACAGGCGTTTTCAGGAGTGTACGGTGAAACATGTGGTAACACTGATAAACTGATTTACACGATAAACACTTGATGTAAAAACAAACCAGAACATTAGACACTATTCAACAAGCTATGCACTGCAGTGAAAAGATGAAAACAAATTAATGTTCCTCTGATACACATCCGAAATTGTTTTCTGAAAAAAGAGAAGAACTCTCTCTAGGTGATAAAGTACCAGTGATAGTGAAATCAAACACAAACAAACAAACAAACAAAAATAAATAGAAGTTCACAGTAGTAAAATGTCTGGAAAAAAAGCGCCCAAGTAAAAAACAAAGAACATATATACGATATAAATAAACATGTATGAATTAAACAACTTCTGATCACTGTATATGTTCACTAATAGAAATGTGAAGGTGGCAGAGATGTGTAGATGTTTTACTTTGATTGGACAAGCATACGTTACTATAGCCTTATGTGTGTGTACAAACATACAAGACTACAGCGTGTGGCTCCTGTTACTTTTCTACAGGTTAACTTTTTATTTGTCATGGGTGAAAGGTGGGGATGGTTGGATATCAGTGATGTCATCACTGTGAGGATTTCCCCCCCCTCTGGTAGCCAGTCACTTTTGTTCCTCAGCTTGTTCAGTTTTTGTATTCCACGTTTAAAATCCCGGTTTGGACTGGGATCCTGCTGCCACCGCTGAGGTTGGATGAGTCCTCTTCACTGGGGTGTTCACTCCTCTCTGCCAGAGAGGAGGGTTTACTGTTGACGGCAGAGAGGCAGAGAGAGAGAGAGAGAGAGAGAGAGAGAGAGAGAGAGAGAGAGAGAGAGAGAGAGAGGGTGTATCATGTAAATGGGGATGGTACTAACCAGGACACACTGATATGTTGCAGAG
>OMOT01039690.1:0-14021 GCA_900312575.1 Acanthochaenus luetkenii | reverse complement strand
AGCAAAGGTCACAGCTTTTCTGCCTCTGGATGGCTATGAGAGAGAGAGAGAGAGAGAGAGAGAGAGAGAGAGAGAGAGAGATACGTCTGATCATGTACAGCTGATAAGGAGACAGGCTGCGTTCAGAGACCAATAAATCCCCACGGGACGTCCCATGTTCTGTAAGCTAAAGCACAGAGTAAACCACCAGATGAAGAGTTAGGATAAATCAGAAACAGCAAACTGACCTGGTCCCTCTGGTCTATGGAGGCTTGGCTGGTAGCTAATCCGGCTATACTGCTGCCCAGAGCCAACGGCTGAGAGGCCCATAATCTGCTGCTCGCTGACTCCTAGGTTCCTTTCTAGGAAGTAAGTGGTCATCCTGCCCTTCCCCTTCACCTCAATCTCTCCTCGCTCCTGGATAACAAAGCCCTTGTCCTGCAGAGCTCTGAGAGAAGGGACAGACGACATGGAAACAAAGGGGTTAACCAGGAAGAGGGCGTGTAATCTAATACACACCGAGTTCACGGTGCATGTCGGAATGTGTATGAGTGCATGCGTTTTCATGCATGAATGTGTGTGTGCCCACTGGTAGACACTTGGGCTCAGATGGATCTTGTCGGGCAGGCCGTGACTCTCCATGCGAGAGGCAGTGTTGACGGTGTCTCCAAATAGACAGTAGCGAGGCATCTTCTCCCCAACCACACCTGCCAGCACGGGACCACAGTGGAGACCCACACGGATCTACAGGGGTTCAACAGGTCACATAATAGACGCTGTGTTGGAATAGTGTAGAATAGAATAGAATCCCATAGAAGCAAAAATAGTCTCAATCCTTCAGACAGCAAAACATCAACACATGTATTTGAGAGAGGCACCATAAACACACCAGCACCTGAATGGGCCCTGCAGTCACAGGGTTCATGACCTCCCTGGCAGCCAAGATCATACCCAGGGCAAAGTTGGCCACCCTCTCGGCATGGCTGGAGACTGGGATGGGAACCCCACCCACCACCATATAGGCATCCCCTATGGTCTAAACCTGGGACACACCAAACACACGTGCTTTCTGTTACCCCTCACACTGGTCATGTTCACTCGGATCAGTCGATTCAAAAAGTCAGCGGAGAAGTGAAGGGAAAGTCAAACTTTCATTTCACTGCACTAAATGTCTTCCTCCCTTTAATGAGCTAAACACAGAAACTCAATATGATCATCTATTATGGTCAATGTAGATTAAAAAAAGGTCAAATCTTATTTGTTCACCACAGCGTGGCAGCATCTTGAGACAGGAATTATAGCAGGATGCACCATTTCCCCCTCAGCTTTCACTATGGCATTGAAGGCAATTTATTAGGGCATCAAAGTAGGTGGTGGTTGAGTCTAAGACAATTTTACCCACTGGGACAATAAAGTATATTGTATCGTATTGAATAGATTGAATGATAACCTGCAGGTATCTGCTTGGTATGGTGCAGATGTAGTATGTAACTTAATGTTCTGGAATAGAAAGGAATATTGACAACAGTGTGTATTGTTAAGTAGTGTTGTCGGTAACAAAGTTGCAAGTGACAGTGACAGCAGTGTAGTGGGGAAGTGGGTACACTGTGGTTTCTCAGGGACCCCCACCCGCATGCACACACACACACACACACACACACATGCTTGTATAAAAAGGACAATAAACTAAGTCTAATTTCAAAGCAATTGACTGTCACTGTCATCCAGAGTTGTAGTGGAGTCGCCATACTTGGAGTCCGAGTCAAGTCTCAAGTCACCAGTGCTCAAGTCCAAGTCCAAGTCCTGTCTTATGGTCCTGTAGATTTATGACGGTACAGCCTGATGTATTCTATGGTACTCATGAGATAGTAACATCATATCCTGTGTATTGACATGCACCTTGTAGACATTGTGCACAGTTGTGAGCCGGTCGAATCGGAGGTACATGGAGTTGAGCATGAAGACGATGTGGATGGGTTCACACTGGGAGCAGATATCGGTGAAGGTCACCACATCACTGAACAGTATGGTGCACTCTTTGAATTCGCCTGTTGGGACGCACACACACACACGGTACACAGAAACACGCACACATACATGTAAGCAGGCACACATGTACAGACACATACACACAAAACGAACAAACAGCATTCAAGTCAGACACAGTCACGTGCACACAAACACGCCGTGATCACTGAAGTATGTGTGCATGTGCATGTGTATGTGCATGTGCATGCCGTTAACCTGCTTCTACGGCCTTGCCCTCTTTGAGCTGGTTGGCCACATGTTTGGGTAGCATGGCGTACAGCAGGTTCTCTGTCTTCTTCCTCTCCTCCTCCAGGTGCTGAGACAGGAGGCGGAGCTCCTCCTTCTTCCTCTCCAACTGATTGGACAGCTCTATTTCGGCCAGTCGCTGTTGATTGAGCAGGATGAGGTCGCGGGTGACGTCATGGGGCGCGATGTCAGAAATGTGCAAGTGTTTCTCCTCCAGCTCCTGAAGGCTTCTCAGCAGAGGAGAGGCTTGATAGAGCATACAGTCCAGAGAGGACATCCAGATCATCTGACCTGGCGACGGGGGAAATAGAAAGACAATAACAGCCTTACTTAAAAGGAGCAGATCTGGGAAGAGCAGACTGATGGAACGAACAAAGCATTTAGCATAGAGTGAACCCCCTGATTTGACCAGCAACAAACGGAAAAATAGAATATACTACATACTGTAGATTTGATCTCATCTAGGTGAGATTGCTCAGTACCATTCCACAGCTTGAGGAGCAGCTGAGCAAGCAGGAAACAGTGAGTCCATCTGGAAAGCGTAGATGGTGTATGGTTGTGATGTTTCTTTTCTCCCCTACCTCTGAGTTGCAGCATGGGCCGCTCCCTCCATGCCTCGGGCATCGTGTCTCTGCGTGTCTGCAGGACAAAGTGGCTGTTGATGAACTTCCTAATGCTGGAGATGGTGAAGGTGACCTCAGGGTGCACGATGCTGAAGCACCGGTCCAGGTGGATGTTCATCGTCTGGAGCCCAGGGACGATCCTCTGCAGGTTCATCCCAGCCTGGCGTACCACCAGCTGTCCCAGAGACCACCGTGATCACTCCATTCAGTTTAACATGATTCAATTATTCATTTAAAGGTTGAAATAGCCTCTTGACTGAATTATGCTCAAATAGGGTTCTATGGCCCAGAGATTGATTGCGAGCTCTCAGCATGACCACCAACAAAGCCCACCACCCATAACTGTAATGTGAACAAGGTCACTTTCTATAGGCCTCTTGTTGTACCTGCTCATCAAAGACTATATGGAAGGGGAAAACATTGCAGAAAGTCTTCAGGTCAATGCTAAGGGTCTTAGGGTAGACTGGCTGAAAGTCCCTCAACTGTTTGCCTGTATAGTGAGACAAAGGGTGTAGACATGTATAACTTTGCAGATGTTATATAAAGACACATGTATACGTGTGTGTGTCTCTGCGCTGTACCTTTCCCGAGCCGGACCAGCCCTCTGACTGTCTCCCAGTGACTCCTGTACACGGAGAAGCTGACACTGGCTCTCTTTTGAACAAGGGGACACAGAGAGGGCAGGGTCAGTATTTCACTATAATCCCTGGAGTCAAACTTGTATTGGTACGATTCACTTCATCCACTATAAAAAAAACAGAAATCCAGTTTGAGGAAGAAGACGCCTGATCGAAAATCTAGTCATCTCTACACAGTTTACGAAATACAGTTGAGTTTGTACAGAGCACATATCGCTCATGTATCCATGTGTCTCAGTGGAGTTATCTCTGGTTGCTAACCTAACCTCTTGGCTCCAGATCAGGTCATCGTGTCTGTCAGTCCGAGGCTGGAGGGACTGGGTCTTGGAAGAAGGCCTATTGCTGCTGCTGACTGCACTGGACCCAGCAGCAGCAGCAGCAGCTGGCCGCTGGGTAACCAGGAAAACCACATGCTCTTTCTTTCCGGTCCACTCCAGCTCCTCTAGTTGGTGGACGATCTCCATCGTTATCTCACTATTGAAAAAGTCTTTAGCAACAGCTCCAATAATGCCTGTGGAAGGTAATGTCACTTTGTGAGTAGACCCTTACACATGTCATGTGATTCCATTGACAACTAAAAAAATACAATACAAAAGGAAAATAATTATTTTATTCAAGTCCTGGGATGTTCCTCTAATTACCGGGAACTATGTGGCAGAGCCCTCTGCGGTCTGAATAGTAGTGGAGAAACATGGTGCCCTCATGGTTCCTCTCCACCCGAAACGATGGCGCGTTCATTTCCTGCAAGCATGTTCAAATAATGGCTTTGGTTGCGCAATTAGGATTTATTTTTGTTTTTGTCTTCTTGGCACAAGAAAATCGAGAGACAGACGCAGAGACACAGCAAACACAGGGACGGGCACCTTGTAGGAGAGGGCGAGGTAGCTGTGCAGTGCATCCAAATTCTCAATGAATTCAAACAAGTTTCCCCCCAGAGTCCGCAGCATGTGATCGTAGCCAGACCGCTTACAGAACTCAAAGAAATGCTCCCCGAACTGCCTCAACACCTCCTCTGGCTTCACTTCTGTCAAAACACGAAAGTAGATAGACTAACAACGTTGGGTGGACATGACGAGCAAACCGTTAGAATATCTAACAGGGACTCTGAATGTAGAATTTGAAACAAATTACCTAGTAGCTTGCACGCTTCTGTCACTAACTGCATGGTGATCTCATCTTTATAGACTTCATATGTCAAGAAGGTATCTTGGACTCCAGCTTCATCCCTGTACGTCATGATGATGATGGAGTGTGAAGAGGTGTTGGGGATGGTGATGATGATGGTGATGATGATGATGATGATACAAAAATAAAATTGTCTTGATATGTTACTCTGTTGATTTGAAAATTAACCTCCAAACGTTATGAATCACATACACCAATAACACAAGGGAACTCAAAACGATTGAAATGGCCTCTGCGACTAAATCCGTCAATATAAAAGGAAAGCCTCTCTTACCTGAGCTTGGTCCACGTCTCCTCGCCAAACTGTTCAACTATCATCGACTTCAAGCAGGTGTTGATGAACCCATACTGTCGAGAAGAACGGACATAACGAGCGGCTTACAAAGACAGACAGCCAAGGCGCCAACGAGAAGTGAATTCTGGTGATGTGCAGTTTGCAAATAAACAATTGGTAACAGAAAACAACACCGCGCCTCTGTGTAGCAGCAACATACCATCTCTCTGACGAGTTTGCGGCACCATTCATTCGCAAGCCATATATATGTTCTCCTTCAGGGTATCTTCGGCGCTGCTCTCTCGACTGACCGCACACAGTGTCCGGCCGCAGCCTAAACCCTGGACGGTGACCAATCAAATCAAAACCCATATAAAACAGTGACAGATACAGCAGGGGTCTCCAGGAGCTGTCCTGTCCAGCCTGGTGCTGGAATAACGGATTTGCTCTGCAGTCCTGGTCGGTAAAATGTTGCTAATATTCCTATAGGAATTTAAAGTGTGTCTGTGGCACTCAATGATGAGTTTACAATGACTTTATTGTACCTTAAATGTATTGAATAATCTCCTATTGTATCACTAGAATATTTCTATAATATTCCTATTGTTTACTATTAAAGTTTTGCAGTGATATTTGTTGAGCATCCGTCTAAAATGTATTATAGGATTACTATAGTTATATTTCGATGGGCGGTATCAGCATGCTCATTGTTACACTGGAATATCAACGTGTCGGTAATTCATGTAGATTGTGTGTAGTATGTATATGATGTACTGTATGTATGACATAGTATATCAATCAATCAATCTTTATTTATATAGCCCTTTTATACAAGTATGTCTCAAAGGGATTTACATTGCATCATATACGTAGTACATCACACCATGCACCACACTACACACAAACACATATATTTGCATGTCTTTGACTGTGGGAGGAAACGGAGCACCCGGAGGAAACCCACGCGAACACATGATGTATATATAGTATGTATATGATATGTAAGTCACTTTGGATAAAAAGCGTCTTGCTAAATGCCGTAATATAATGTAATATATAATTAATTGAGCAGCAGCCTATTGTTATTCCGTTATTTCTCATGCAGCCCTTTATAGAAAAAAATAAAACTTCAGAGAAATTAAATAATATCAGTAGAAATGATTAGAAACAGATTATCAGGCACATTGAAAAGGTCCAAACAGTGAAATGGGTCCATTGTTGTGTTTAGTGCTTGGTAGTATATTAGATGGTTAGTGTTCATTGTTTGCTTGTGAGTAGATGTAGACAAATTGTGTCGTTTAAAATGGCGTCATATGGCCTAATACAGCCTGGAGGTTACAGTGGGGTTTAACAAGTAGTGCGGATCAATAAGGTTTTTGTGATCTTATTCAGGTCTGACGTCTACTGGCATCATGAGGGCAGGTCAATGACACCAGCATCACTAACGCAGCAAGGCAAGTCTGTAAAAGAGGAAGCCGAAGCAAGAAGTGCACAGACACAACACAGCAGAGGAGAGGGAGTCTCCTGTATAATAACAAGTAGAACATAAATCCAACAAACAAATGTACCTACGGGTACAAATAAAGTAACCTGAAATCGTTTATTTCACAAAACGAACTAAATAAATATATATATATATACCAGTACATGTATATATAAAACACGAGGAAAAAAAAGGCTACCCATGAGTCAAAAATACTGAAGGATACATGGAGCACATTTCCAATCCTTACATTTCTTACAAACGCTGTTACATCACTGCAACACCAACACACACACACACACACACACGTAATACAAGTGTCTTCAATATGATGCATCAGCAGGATTCAGGATTTCTTTTAATTGTATTTTTTTTAAACCAATTATTTTCCTGGTCCTTCCTACATCATTTCTCAAAACATCTCATCACAATTTACATGCAGTGATGTAGTCTAAGAAGAAATATGGTGATATGGCAACAAATAAAGAGTTGCACTACCAAAAATAGTTGGAAACCATTATCAAGTGGCCCACAGGAATGCTTTAACGTTTTTAAAACAGTTTCACGATGACAATTTGTTCTCCATGACTCGAAAACTAGTCAAAATATTTCCAGCACACATGGGATCCCTGATCATGATATGGATATGTAAACCGTGGGCTGACAAGCCTCTCGTGCCCTCTGCCGGAGGAACAGTTCAATAAAGAGGGGAACTGATCTCGACAATGAGGTATCATGCTCCACACACAAACACACAGTCATCTGATACCCTCTCCTCCTTCACGCTATTCTTAACCAGTCATTTGAAATGAAGATGACCAATCAGAGACCATGTGTTGATAAAAGGCACTCTGGGTGACAGAGATCAATTATATGGTCTGGTTAAAAATGTACAGTCTTTTGGATATGTTACAGCATTCCTATAATAGTCAAAAGAACTTTTGCTATTGCTATCGAAGGGGAGTTGGGTCATAACACTCAGTAATGTATTTAGTAAGCTATGGAAACAGACAATAGCTTTAGTTTGGCTGATCTGCCAGATTCATGTACTGATCATCTGCCAGTGACGTTGTTGAGGTGGCAGTAATGGCCATGAAGGGACTTGCAGAGCCCTCTTAACACTGTTCAGCTGACGGCAGACAGTACGTAGGTAGGTAGCACCAACAAGGTTAACCATACGTTGCTGTGTTCAAGGTATCCTGTTGAGTTTCAGGTCTGTAAAGAGGTCTGCAGAGCTTTCATGTCCTTCAGCAGCATCAGATTCCTCTTGCCGCTTTCCCCTGGTTTCAGTTTGACTGCTGCAGCAGAGCGGCCTCTAGTGGTCAC
This sequence comes from Acanthochaenus luetkenii, assembly GCA_900312575.1. NCBI lineage: Eukaryota > Metazoa > Chordata > Actinopteri > Beryciformes > Stephanoberycidae > Acanthochaenus > Acanthochaenus luetkenii. The sequence goes on along the minus strand of OMOT01039690.1, from coordinate 6,239 downwards.
TGTGGTAGTCACCCTCGCCTCGTCACTACTGCTCCGCCTATGATTACTATCGGCTTCCTTAAGCAACTTCTTCATCTAGAGGGAAAAAGACAGAGAAGGTGAAGGATGGGCGAGCTAAAAGAAAACAATGTGTTTGTATTACGTTGTTTTGTTTGAACTCATACCTGTGTTTTGTGTTTGTACAGTTTGCTAATCTGCTCTCCTTTCCTCTTCATTTTCAGCAGCAGCCTCTCTTGGTCCCACTGAAGTTCTTTTCTCTCGCGTTCAGACACACTGGCCTCCACCTGCATCATCAACTCATCCCTTTCCCTGCAACACATGCGTGCGCACACAAACACACACGCAAGCACCCACACAGTTCCACAGAATTTTATGACCAACAGAATAAAGTTCAACACTCGATTCATAAATGTTGTCTCCAAGTCACTTTTAATCTAGCTCAGATGCAACCGCACACTAACTCATGCATTCAGGTGCGCACACACACTCACAGGCTCATGAGTCGGAGCTCCTCCTGTAGTGCTTGCAGCAGCTCTGACAGCTCCTCCCCACTGGTGGAGGAGGAGGAAGAGGAACTTTCTGAGCGGCTGTGATTGGCCGTCTTAGAGCTGCTTGGATTGTGACAGATGACACGGTCGTTACAGAGATGGGGCTGGTGCTGCTTCAGGAGAGACAAAACTGACTGGACGTTGGCTCTGACTGAGTGGCTGCAGCCTACCGACTGAAGGCCAGGTAGAAGAGGGGAAGGACAGTCAATATGAGAGAGACAGGGAGACAGAGAGTCGGAGTAAGGGAGGTGCAGCGTTAAAGACTACATGCTATGTAATGCCAACTTTTTTTAAAACAAAACACAAATTAATGTATGTCCAGACTACCGTTCCAGCTACAAAAGGTACATCTCTGAGGCACAGTCTGTAGTGTGGTTGTGTGGGAGAAGACTGCTGCGGTAAAGATATCTGGAAAGGGAAGAATAACATACACATCAAAGGACTGCACAGGGAAATGCAATATTGGCTACACAAACACAATTTCACACTCAACAACACATAGAAAACCAGTAAGAAATGGAATATAGACAGAAAGACATGCGACGTGTCTAGATGTAGTAACACTGTGCAGAAGCACCTGATCACAGCAGTGTGCTCAGACAGGAGTCAAACAACTGAACACTCATGGGACGGTCTTTACCTTTGAAGTGGACCTCTTGCCTTTGGACCGTTTCCTGGATGGGCGGGGTGACACTGACTGAAGCAGGATCCTATTGGCCTCCAAACCTGTCTGTATCTGAGAAGAGCAGAACACAAAAATGTACTAAATATTTTTACTGTGCATTTCTGTGTATGTGTGTGCATGCATGCACATTTTAACATTTACATTTAACAGCAGCTCTTATCTTTACAATAAGTAAAACAATAGGCTACGCTTCCTTTCATGTATATAATCAACAACACAAGCAGCCCGTAGTGAGTGCAAGGTAAACAGCACTGACAAAACAGAGTGAGTGAGTGTCTATCTACCTGGTTAGCTTTGTTCTGGACCAGCTTTCTCTGGTGCTCCTCCTCCTGTAGTTTAATCTCCAAATCATGAATCTTCATCTGACACACACACACACACACGTGCACACACACACACACACTCATTGTTACTTGTAAAAGGTCAGTATTGATTCTTAAACCGTTTCTCTATTTGATGTTTATGCGTGTATCTTTGTGTATACCTCAGCATTGTTCTGCGTGTGCGTCAGCCTGACGTATTCCAGCTCTAGTCGCTCCAGCTTCTCCAACTGGGCATGCTCAGACACAGGATCAAGCTTTTGGACAACTGGCCTGGCTGTGTTCATGGAAAGCTGACAGTGTAGGGAACAATGAATACAACACATTCATGCAAATGAGAACTTTTCATTTCAAACATTACATTGCTGTATGAGGGTTGTTTTGAGCTTAGCTTCTATAGAACAGCCTGTGACACTGAGCTACACTGAGCTACACTGAGCTAACCTGCTCTTTGAGCAGGCTAGTTCTGTCGGTCATGACATAGCGCACCATCCTCCTCATGTGGTCCAGCTGTCTCTCCAGCTGCACACAGCGAGACTCCGCAGCAGCTAAGTGGGTGATCAACGCTGTGGAGGAAAACGAACGGACACAATGTGATACAGAGAAAAGGATATAGGGAGATAAAATATCAACAAGATGCAGGGAAATGGACAAGGACAGATATAATGAAATAAAAAGCCAGCTTTAAAGTTGAGCACCTCTGCAGGACATTATGTGTCATTACACCCTATCCGCACACTCACCTTGGTTGCAGTTGGAATGGTTACTTGTCTCTCTCCCCGCGTATCTCTGGGTGTTTGTGTCCGAGAGCCACTGTGTTTCTTTCTCACTCTGCAGTTGTGTGTGTGGTTTGTCTTTCCCCATAGTGCGCAGACTGAGCTCTGCACATCCTTTCTCCAACTTTAACTTCCTGATCTTCTCCTGGAGGTTCCCCAGGGCAGAGAAGATTGCTACACATGCACCAACACATTATAAAGACCATATTATACATTCATGTGGTCACGAGTGAGATATTAGACGCAAGAATGCAATGCATACAGGGATATAATGATAGAGTCAAAGCATCTTTGGGGCATGGATATAGTATTGGTGGAATGGTGGCAGAAAAAGATGGGAGATTGGGGCAGACGAATAGAGGGATAGGATGAGTAGATGTCAGTACAGCTCAGACATTCAAGCAGTGTGGTGTCATGTTGCACATGCCGTAACCATGGAGCTCTTGACACCACAATACCTGGATGGAAACTGTGTGTGTGAATGTGTGAATGTGTGTGTAGTGAAACATCACACACACACAGATGCACATAGTTACCTGCGCTGCTGTTCTCTGGGAAGGCCTTGCTGGGCGATGATAGTCGAGACGTGTGATGTGTGCGTGTTTGGGGTGTGTGATTCATGTGTGTGTTGATGAAGGGACGGCGAGCAGGATATTCTTTATAAGATGGCAGTGACAGGCTGTCAGACACTATTCCACTGGGTGGTGGTGGGCACAGCTCCTGTAGAGAACCACGGCTAAATGTTGAACAACCTCCACAACATCCTGTATTCACACTGTCACTGAACAGGAAAACACCTCTCCCTCTCTCTTTCACTTCATGACAGGAGCATTCACCATAGCGTTAGAGTACTGCACCAGCTCACTTCCCCACGAAAAGGCACCCGATCATGGGCAGTGACCAGCAAAGGTAGTAAACAAAGTGTAATACTACAGTACACATACATTGAGCAACAGAAAACGTTACAGCCCTTGTTGGCCTTGATCATTTCAGATATCAGCTAGTTTACAACTTAAATACATTAGCCAACCTTTCTAGATATTTCGTGCAACAGTGAGTGAAACCACACTGCAACAACAGCTGCTCGGAGTGGTAGTTAACAGCTACTAGGCAACAGCTCTTCGTGCAAACTAGCTTAACGTTAGCCAATAATCAAATATGGTGTACGTATTTTATTCTTCCGTATAACTTACTAACTTCGGCACCATGTAGTAAGATGATAAAGCTAAAAATGTAACGCTGTCTACCTTCTCCCGCGCAGCATCAGCAGCGGGTGGTTTTGACAGAGTTTCCATTGAAATGCAGCCAATCCGTTCAGCCTAACGTTAGACGCTGCTAAAACTAGCCAGGAAAGTACGCTAGCATAACAAAATAACGATATAACGTTACTTCCTTTAATTACTACTCAGTTAGCTACGCGCTGTTTCTACCACCACTGGAAACGTTAAAATAGTTGTGAACCCATAATTTGGCCACCTAGTTCAACAAGCTAGGTTTTCCGAAGTGCACAAATGATATTAATCCCAGTCTGGCCCGTCGTGTCACTGTGCACGGAGACGTTACCGAACTACGGTATATTTTACGGCTGCGGCTCGCACTCGGTGTCCCTCTTTAAACAGAACAAACGCACCAGGCTTTCTTACCGGAAGTGTAGTTTTTACTTGACCGAGAATCTACAGGTTTCAGGGGAGATGCGCTGTCATAAAACTACAATAACCGCAAATGATCTGTATGGGGCGGGGAGAGAGTTTGCAAGAGTTGCTGGGAATTTTATGGCAAGCGCGATAGTTGTGGGATTTGAGGAGCAGGTAGGTGACGAGGGATGTTTGTTAGTTGAACGTTGTAATAGCACACCCTACAAACGTTTGTCTGAATAATGTATTAGGATACGGGCGAGTGTGTTGTTAGCTTTAGCTTAGCTAATGTTAGCTATCACAGGAAACTGTATAACTTGCAGCTCTTTTGGCACACCTGCAAGCTAACTAGGGTTGCTATCGTCACCATCCTGGCAGTGTTATCCAGTGAAAAGGAAAGTGTAACCGCCACTGTTACTACTTTACTAACGACGTATTATCGATGAGAAAGATCCAATGGTTTGACCGTAATACAAAATGTATGACTCACTTGATCCCTGATATTGTGTCGTTCAAGAAATCACTATAGTAACGTTACTTATATATTTACATTTCATATTACTTACTTAACTTTACATTGTGTGACCTTATGCAGGGTTCGACATTAACGTTGCCCGGGGCAAGTAGCAAATCAGCGCTGCGTTCTCTCGATGTCTCCTACTCAGTTGCTGCTGATCTGTCTGTTGGTAATGACGTCATTACACGTAGACGTAGCTACCGTAATTTTAGTTTGTTTATTCTAAATATGGCGGAAGGCTCACAGCTGAAGTTAGCAAAGCTAGATTATGAGAAAGATAAGAGACGCAGAACGTTTCTCCCTCCGTGGAAATAAATAAATATGTCCGTGGATGGAGAACGACGCCACATTACCGGCTATGTCTGCAGACAATTCCCAGGCTAAGCCGATAAAATCATCATTTTTCCATGGCAACGACAGCTACAGAGAACAAAGTTTGGAGAACTATGCCAAATCAATTCCACACATGATTTACATTGAGGCTACACGAAGAAAGCCACAACCATCCAACCATCTTCCATCCATCTTCAACCGCTTATCCGAAGTCGCATCGTGGAGGTAGCAGCTCCAGCAGGGGGTGCCAAACTTCCCTTTCCCTGGCCACATTAACCAGCTCTGACTGGGGGATCCCAAGGCATTCCCAGGCCAGCGTGGATATATAATCCCTCCAACTAGTCCTCGGTCTGCCCCGTTGTCTCCTCGACCAGGTGGCATCCGTACAAGATGCCCGAACCACCTCAACTGGCTCCTTTCGACGCAAAGGAGCAGCGGCTCTACTCCGAGTTCCTCACGGATGACTGAGCTTCTCACCTTGTCCCTAAGGGAGATGCCAGCCACCCTCCTGAGAAAACCCATTTCGGTCGATTGTATCCGCAATCTCGTTCTTTCGGTCATGACCCCTTCATGGCCATAGGTGAGAGTAGGATTGAAGACTGACCGGTAGATCGAGAGCTTTGCCTTCTGGCTCAGCTCTCTTTTTTTGTCACAACGATATGGTAAAGCGAGCGCAATACCGCTCCCGCTTCTCAGACTCTCGGCCCATCTCACGCTCCATTGTCCCCTCACTCGCGAATAAGTCCCCGAGATACTTGAACTCCTTCACTTGGGGTAAGGGCTAGGGGTGTTAACGATTAGCCGTTGATTTTAACAACGTTAATTATTTGGTCTATGAACATTTCAAACGTAACGATCAAATTGAACTATTTAAGGTCTCATCTTAAATGTGTCAACAGGAGCTGTTGGTGAAATGCAATAATTAAGATAAACACAAGAGCGCACTGCAATTAGGAAACATGTTTACACAGAAGAAAGACAAACCGAACCATGTGACCGACAAAGGTGGGGGGTCACAGGCAGTGCTGCAGTCCAGGAAGCCAGGCATCAGCCTGTGAGACGCGATGCTAATGCTATGCTGCTACTACTGGGCGACCACTAACTTACTTCACCCGCACCAACGACATGGAAACAGAAGTGGACAACTTTCTGAAGGACATTCCACCACCGCTAAATGTCAGTCCCACAGATTGGAGGAAAGTCCACGGAGGAAGATTCCCGAGGCTGGCAAAGTTAGCGCGAAGCTACTTCTGCTGCCTGGGACATCGGTCCTATCGGAACGTGTATTTTCAGCAGCTGGACTCACTGTAAACCGACACACACGACTCACCCTGATCATGTAAATATGCTTGTATTCTTAAATAAAAATCAACAGGCTTGGATAGTTACTGCACTTATGTAGTTTAAGTTTGGAACTGAGGCCTGA
>OMOT01039678.1:0-15044 GCA_900312575.1 Acanthochaenus luetkenii | reverse complement strand
ACGGACCAAGGAGTCTAACGCGCGCGCGAGTCAGAGGGTGTAACAAACCCCGTGGCGCAATGAAAGTGAGGTGAGGTGGGATCCCGGCCTAAAATTAAAGGCTTTTAAGTGCGCCTTATAGACCGGAAAATACGGTAATGTATTCCCCCTCCCTGGCGTTGCTCCTTCTGCCTTTGTAGAGCAAAAAGACAAGAGCCGATAACAGCACTTGAGAGCAGCGAATATGAAGTTGATACTATGCAGTTAGAATAGTGGACCTGGAATAAAGTTGTGTATTACTTGCAAAATAAAATGGTCCTTGATTTGTGCCGTAAAGCAATGTTTCCTTTGTGCTGTAAAGCAAATCGGCAGATTTCCTGTGAAATCTGACCCACAACAAAGTGAAATGCAGTGTAGAAGTCGGTAGAGGCTGCTAATCTTTTCAGCGATGGTTACTGGTATGTTTACAGTAATAATACTAATTTCTCAAAATGAATGTGGAAATACTTTATTGTTAAAATGGTACAAGTAGCACCTTTATATGACACCACACATGCACACACATACAAACACACAGACTTTGTCATACAGGCTTTTCATCTGAAACTAAGTATTTAAAATGGGATGACTCATCACAACGCACTTCACGCTTCTGACGGAAACACAATTCATGATGTGTGAGCTTCACAAAAACTGTAATTCTCACTTGATATTCACTTTCTCCTCTTCTCTCATGCTTGCATCATGTTCTATATATAATGGTCATTCACCCAACCTAGTCGTTTCTCATGAGTGACCTACTCATTGTTTCTGGACAAGCACAACATCCTGGCACTTCCTTAACCCACCCAGAGACCGCTGATAACACATTGGAAAAATATAAAGTACTCTTCAGTTAACCATTATGCTGCATTTCATGCCTCCACCTAATCACGGTGGAATAAAGGAAGCGAAGAGCCACACGACATTGGCTAATCAATCAACACTAGTCTCCCTTGAACTGGTCTAGGGTCGCTAAAAGCTATCAGAGAGCACTGCTGTTGCCAAAGGAGCACTTGATGTACTGTACTGTTCCTTCCTCTGTAGTGTGCCGTATGAGCTTCTCTCACTCAGAAGTAGCATCTTATTGTAATATATTCATTTGTCTTAATCGCTTGCAATGCTTCTGAAAAAAATGTGATGTCTTGGTTTTTGTAGAGATATTTTGATGAAAGAAATGGAACCTTTCAGTCAAAGTCAGAATGAAGTTTGAAAGGATATACAAGAAATTACAGTTTAATATGAATAGGGAATAGGTCATGAATTAAAGTTTGTCGGAAAGACCATTTTCTCAATCGTTTTCTGACCATATGATCACGGATTTGGCCTCACAACACTTAAGATAAAGTGAAACATTCACAGAGAGGGTGATGTCTGACTGAAATATACTGTATGAGGATGTAAAAGATCTGAGACTTTTGGCTCCTACTAATTCATGATATCAGGGGAACCAGATGACCTTTGACCTATGTTTAACTACAATGCTTAGAGCATTTGGGACCTATATTCCAAAGTAATCTATTCCAAAATAGCCTCCCATGGTGATCTGGATATTTAGGGTACACATGTATGTTAAAGCCACACTTTTGTCTTTTGAAAAAGTACAATATGATTAGCTTCTGGCACTAAATATCATCTACTGCCCTATTTATCAAATGACCATTTAAGATAAAAGCTGAAACTAATATACTTTTATAGCCCACTGTATGGGAAAATCAGGAGACTTCATTTCTATTTTAACTATCATCTGCTGTACTAATTAAAGTAGGCCTACTTTGTGGCTATGGTCTGTAACTAAAGGATAGGATAACAGTTTTATGGGAGGCTTACATATAAAACCCTTTTTAACAGTATCAGTAAAGTCCTGAGTCACTTTACCACTGAAGGAGCTCAATGCTCTTGTTTGATGGGAGCCATTTTCATAACGATTTGCCTTTCTGGATTTGTGTGTTCAGTTTCCTGGTGTCACTAGCCATGACTGGTGGCCAAGGCGGCGACAGGTTTTCCAGTCAGGACAGAGCAAGTTATAAAAAATAAAAAAATGATATACCAAAGTTTTGAATAAAATGAATGAATTAAATAAATAAAATCCCATTTGTATGGTTCAATTGGCTTGGATTGCATCTAGTGTTGATGTATTATTTTCCTGCTGGCGGTTGATCCCTTCAGCTAGCCCACGTTCACCCATTTGTACAATTGTGTTTAATGTCTATAGTGTACATGTGCCAGCAGTTGAGTGTGATAGTGTTCCTGTGAGAATTGAAAGAGCACAGTATAGAACAAGGTAAATTCAATATGATCATCAATACTGTAGGATACTATGGGAATATGAATCATGGAACAATGCTGAAAACTATTTCTAATAAAAAACTACTGCCTCCAAAAGGTGCCTTTAGGTATGAGTGTGTTTTCCCCAGGTATCTAGCCTCCCACACACTGCTGCTATCATGGACCTGATCAGGAGCTATATGGAAATCAGTGACGTAGCATTTACTGTGGTGATCTGCTGGCTGCAGATACCTATCTGAGTACAGTGTACTTACCACTGGAGCTTCCTCCTTACGCTCCTGGCCATGCAACAAGAAGAGCACACGCACACATACACACACACACACACACACACACACACACACACACACACACACACACACACACACACACACAAACACACACCACTGCACCACACAATGCAACTCCCCTTTCCCAGTCTGTGGTACCCATGCAATGTGAGTCTCAATGTAGCTCAGTAGCCTGAACAAAGCAGACAATCAGATGAGAATGCCATGTCACCCGCAATGGACAACTTCCTCACGCCACACACACACTCAGACACCGCCACCACCTCCTCCTCCCCTCCCTCACCTGTCCTCACATCAGTTCCAGCTTGGTGCTGCGTTCAGAGCTGTGGTTGTGGCTGTGAGAAGGAGAGCTGTATTCCTCTACACTCTTCACTTTCCCATAAATAGACCCAGAGGCGATGGAGTGCTGACTCCACCTAATTCAGCTATTAGCCATAATTAGTTTGGCTCACGTGCTGTGGAGAATCAGTCTGAATCGCAGATGGGATTGCCGAAACCCCATTTATGAAATGCACAAACACTATTCTGATGTCCGTATTTGGAAAAAGTTTTAGGTTTTCGGGTTAACTGAAATATAAATGATGTCAATCGTTTCTGACATTGATAGTATACAGTAAACTGGCAGGATGATCCACCGGTGGAACAGGGAGCTCTGTGCCTGTGAATACTCCAACTGCTCCGTTCAACATAAAATGGATTCCTGTCAGTTTTGTCTGTTTGGCAACAGTATGCTTTGGGCAGATATGTCCCTTGTATGGGTTTTGGGAAATATAATTTCCATTTCTCATGCATACAGACACGGGTCCATTTTAAATTCTAATAGTTATCACACGGATTGCAGAAATCATATTATTAATCGTTTCTATGGAGTCAGTATGTCTCTGCTTCTCTTTTGTTGGGCTTTCAATCAGAGCCCTGGAGGCTGCTGCTGTGTGAGCCTTAACAGCTTTTTGCTCAACTGCCACCCAATTCAATCATTTTGGCAGCAGGGCTGAGATCTGCCTTCACTCCGTTTCGGGATGATGGCATCATTTTCAGTCTTCTTCCAATTCCAATGCGGGAAACAACGGCGCCGGACAGCAGGGGAGACATATTGACACTGTTAATGGGTTTGTCCAGTATGACAGCTCAAAGCCTTAGTGATAAATCTGCTCCTGTGTTCTCCTCAATTACCAACATTTGTCCTAAGGAACAAAGAGAAAAAATACACTGAAGTTCTTCAAAGGCTGCCCTGCTGCTTTAATTGTGCAATTCAACGCAGACATTTCAAAAGCATGGCCACAGGAATAGTTTGAGAGAGAGAGAGGCCTTTTAGGACTTTGACGTTGTGCTTCCTATAGGCATTGTTGTTGTTTTTTAATAGTCTTCCTTTTATTTCTCTAACCTCCCCAAGAAATATTCCAAGAAAAGAAGAGCAGAAAGAGACTTGAGCTTTGACTGGATGATGACAACATCTGACCTTATTTTGCCCTCTGAATCCACAGCTATTAAAACCAGATGCTTCTGATCACTAGCTTGTCAAGTCACACTGCCACTACATATCACCGTCTCAGCAAAATACCTCTTGATGTGTAGATTTCTGTGGACACGGTTCTGTATTCCTCTTGATGACATACAGTAGAATCAACTCCTGATGATCTCTGTCAGGTGGTGCTCTCCAGGGTTGGGGCCATTCATGAATTGAATTGAGAATGTATGGTAGATTCCAATTTGATTCCTGAAGTTGGAACTGGAATTGGAATTGCACTCAGCTCCAAGGAAACATAATTGGAATTGAGTTGGACTGACAGGAAACAGAATTGAATACCATTAAATTCCACTTCTAAGACAGGTTGTCTTGACTTGCTAAACATTATAAATCAAACATTATGAATGAAATAAAAGACATGTAAACAAATCAAATACATTAAATTATAATGTATGTATTACAATTACATGTCATGCACCTGAAAGGTACCTTTAATATTTTATGATATTCAGTATTGATAATGTACTGTGTACACTATGTAATCTCAGATGTGTGGTAAGAAAAAAACTAAAAAACATGGAATTAAACTTCCTGAAATACCAATTCTGTTTCCTGTAGGTTTTGTCTAATTCCAATTCCATTCCCTCAATTGCATTGGAATTTACCAACCCTGGTGCTATCCTATAGGAGTGGAGTACGCCCCCTGCTGGACGAGGTTCATTATTGTCTATTATAATCATGTTAATGAGCTCGTCATAACAAGATGTGGGAGGCCAGTTGACTGCCACAAGGATTTGATATTAATGCCCTCATTATGTTCCATGGCAATAGTGGAACTCCTTATTAGCTTGAACCTTCCTTGACTGTGGTCATGACGGCTCACTCCTCACGGACACGGCGCTCCGCAGGGGGAATGTGGACGCAGCTGCTGAACTAATAGTGCCGTGCCACTTTAAGAGTACACTGCACACACTGCAGTGGGTGCCTCCACATATGTGTTGGCTTGACATGCCATGTAGAAACATGCAAGCATGCATATACACATCTGCATGTGTGTGTGTGTGTGTGTGTGTGTCTATTGTGTGTCTTGTGCTCTATTCTGTTTCCCTGTGTTTGTCTTACATTATTCTGTAATGTCTTTGATTGTTGTTCAGTTAGATCTAGTTTGGCTCATTTTCTGTAAAGTCCTTTGAGACACGCTTGTGATAAAGGGCTCTATAAATAAATGAACTTGAACTTGACCACACATTTTGTGTCCATGCTCACAAATGTCTAATGGAACCAAAATGACAAGGGCAGTGAAGGAGAGGGTGAGAGATGGATCTTCCTCGGGTTCTAAAGTTGTGCATTAATAAACAGGATTTGCTCGACTGCCTCTGGCACGTCTGTTCCCGTTCCTGTCAGCTCACTCATTTTCAATAAAACCAGTCAGCCGTCTAATGCCTTCCCACTGTCGGTTAGCCACTATTAGCCCATAGATGAGTATCATTCCCTCCGTTTCAATAAAGCAGCCAAGTGATGCTGCCTCCGTGAGCGCTGACACGATGATGAATAGCTACAGGCAGCCCTCACACAGAACGGAACTGTTTTCCTTCAGGACATTTCACAGCCAGGAGAGAAGGTCCATTTTATACAGCAACACGTCCAGAAGCAGATCTCACACGGACCGTTTTCCCCATAACGTTTGGTCATTATAATATACAGCATGTCGAGTAGGGGTCTTTATGGAGTTCTGTTTGCATGTCATCAGTTTGGCACAATGCTGATGTACAGCGTGGTTTGCCATTTGGGCCACACTACCTGACTCTAGCGTGAAAGAACGTTCATCGTGAAAATCGACGACGTCCGAGATTCAGTAATGCCTTCGCTCTTCCAGGCGGCGCATGAACGTATCTGGGACTGGCAACACTTCACCCAGGCACAGCTGAGAGTGGTGGCCCAGAGCTGGCAGCGGGACCAGGAGGAGCTGCTGGCCAGAGCCCTGGTCACCCTCGAGGAGGCTAGGCACGCCCACCAGGAGGTGCTGGAGCTCCACGCAGACCGCCAGCACCAGGAGGACATCTGCTCACGTCTCAGAGACAAGGTGAGTGGAATCTGTCCTAGCAGCATCTCAAGAGTGTGCAGTAACATTGAATCCTATCCAGCGGGTGTACTTTTTACGTCAACATTTGCTACAGAAACTGTTCCAACCTTATGAGACATTATGGCTCACAGAAGTACTTCATTATGTTGGCAGTTATGCCACGGTACTTTAATTCCACCAGGAGCTGGATCTATAACTTTAATATCATACGTGTTCATTGTTCTGCAGCTCTGCCGGTATACAGTCTCTATGGTCTACCTCTCTACACTTCTTATGTATATGGTGCACTGATTCACATCTGCTAGTGGGGTGGACAATATGGAACGGGTTTCCTTATCCTTTCCTCCACAAGGGAGGGTGTGTAGAGGTGTTAGTTTCCCCGAGAGATCGGTGGAGAAACCCGACAGACGGCAGCGTCTGCCTGCCCTCCCATGTATATCTGCTGACTAGGCTGCAATTCACGCCAGCCTGCCTGCCAGCATCTCAGGCTTTAGCTGCCGCTTGGGATGGGCCGTGAATGCAAACAAGCTAATAAGGATGGCCTTGTCTTGCTAACATGGTGTAGCTGTCTCTGAGCGGTGTGTGTTTGGGTTCGCACAACAATCAAGCCACTCACACCAACAACCAAAAAAAAAATCCCCATGTTATTATTGCCGTACAAGTCTGTGTGCTTTGCCTGCCGGGTTGTTGATGGAAGCGGCGCTTATGTTCTGCGGCTGGTCGATGCCTGTTATAAGGGATCAAAAGTGCGTTTTTGCTGATTAGATAAGAAGACACTCTGACCTACTGTGTCGGGGTTAGTGTGGGTCAACACCACTGATAGATGGCTGTATTTCACAAGCTCGTTTTCCTCTAGCGGCACAGTGACTGTGGGTTTCTCTGTTGTCTCACAGCAAGAAGGGTTTTTCAAGGTCTTTCAGGTTTTTATTGATCACATACGTACGTACACATGGCGTGAGATTCGTCCATCAATCATCACAGTATTACCCACTACTGAAAACTAGACCACACCACTGGACCATGTGACCGTAAGAGGGCCCGATAAACCAGGATTTCTGTTCCTCTCTCAATCGCAGGGCACCTTGGATCAGCAATACATTTGCTGCCATTTGTTGCATCTTTGCACATTAGTTGACTTCACAAGCTGACACTTTAGTGCTCATGTCCTGTCATGATATAATTATTATTTTACATGTATTACATTTGTTTAAACGTAAGTTTGTATGAAATGTCTGTGAAATACCTCACTTCAAGCATTGTCAAAATTGAATCAATCATTTTCAACCACATGACACAAACCTTTCCACAGTCACATGTGTGAGTATGTACTGCATGTGTGCATATTTTGAATATGTGTGTAGAGGCGCAGATGGACGCCTGTTTTCATCCAATCTTTCCTTCCATTGCCGTTGTTATCCCAGCACAGCGACCCATCGGGGAGACAAGATTAATTCTACTTCCATTGCATCTGCTTCTCTTAACGCTTTGTTTCTGCAGCTGCTGCCTCTGACCGCAGCAGCTCTCCTGATTTATTCACCCCTCTTCTGAGATCGACTCTCTTTCCACACTCTTATTTGATTCCTATTTCATTATGTGTACTGTATGCTTTGGTGGGCGGCCGGCATTGGCGTGCAATGTAGCGGAACAAAATGCGTATTTCATGGAGGATTCAGAGTCACCATCATGACTCATATCTTATGAGTTGACCACCCTCAACTTTTCTTTTCAACATTGTCCGTGTCAGAAAGCCAACGAAGTTAGTTGAACTGCACCAATTGTGTCAAGAGGAGCGGTCAAAGATTCAACCAGAATCCACAAGCGTGTGGATGGAAACCAAAAGCACCTAAGTGAGGGTGAAAACCAAATATTAGCATTGCTGTATGTATATTTTTGACCCAGCAGATTTGGTCACATTTTCGGAAGACTCATTTTTTGGTGTACGTGCTCCAATAATTCAGTCACCGAAAAATAAGAGTTATTATTGGAAACTCAGGACTGCCACGACATACTGTACACGTTCTTTACAAGTGTATGTACACTTTTGACCACAACTGCATCTCACTCTGACACCTTTGATGAGCTATTGTGTCTTCCACATCAGCAAACAAAGCCCTGAGGGATGGCACATTGTAGTAACATGCTCAGGTGGGCAGGGGACGAGTGGGCCAGCAGGACGAGAGAGGCGAGGGAAAAAGCATTTACACAAGAAAAGACGCTTTCTTTTGTTGTGAGAGCTCATTTTTTTACTCCCTATTCTGTAGAGCGCTTTGCGACGTCACAAAAACGGTTACAGATTCATGTATGTCCAGCTGATCTGTGTACTGCCCCTGCAGTAATCACAATCTACAGGTGAAAGTGGCACCTCTCTAGGCGCTGTGTGTTAGCGGACCCCCTGTCACGGAAGTGTTAGCGGCGCTGAGTGGGATGCCGAATATAGCACTTCATCCCTCTGGCGGCCTGACGGACAGGGCAGAGTCTGGGTAGGCGAGACTGTGCGTGGGCCACACAGGGCGCTTTAGCTGCCAGCTCTCGGAATAATGAATTGCTCATATCTGTATCATTTGTCTCCCACAACGGGGTTCACCTGAAAGGGACCTCAGGAGCCTTTCACGTTTTCATCTCTTAATGGACAAATTCTTTTCTTTTCCCTTGAAACGTTCTGTAAATCACACGAGTCGTTAATGTCAGTCAACAGAGTGATCCCGCAGATGGAGTGGTGCAGTGGTTAGTTTAGGTAGAACGTGCCGTTCCCCACTCAGTCGCTCCATTTTGGCCTCTCTAACTTCATACCTAATCTGTTATACATCTGAAGTCTATCACTAAATGACCTGGAATGGGAACTTATTATAGCCTCTGCCACGCCCCTGGACAGAAGACATCACATCACGTTCACCGTGGAGTTATATGAACAAAGGCTTTGAGCAGGCTGGGCTGTGCAGATAGAAAAGGCTATCATTCTTTTGTTATTCTGACATTTCTGTAGTCTTTTTTTGCGCTGCCATGAAAAAGATGGCGTCCCATTTCCCATTGAATTCACTGTAAATGAGATTCCAGTGACAAATGACTGTAGACTGTACATAATGAGCATTTTAGTATTTTTGTGCTCTCTCAAATGCCTTTTCATCTCTGCCTAAATAAGAAAGACATACAAAATCTATTCAGCAATGTGCTGTGGCTGTGTTCACACTGGGGCTATGCTATAAAGATACAGATACTGTATGTCCCAAAAATATTACACACACACACACACAGGTTGTTTATACACTCCATCTTTCAAGGTTCCCAGTATCAAACACACAGGTATCTTATCTGGGCCAGGGCGGAGCTTGATTGATGGTGCAATTATGTGTGCTTGTTATCCTGGATTTCAAAAAACCTGAAGCTTCTCCAGCGTGATTTTGAACCTTTTTCTGATTACGCAGCACAGAATCTATCCATGACAGCTGTTTCACAGGTTGAGAAATGGTATGACGCAGAATTGGTATCGAACAGTAGAGAGGTAAAAACTGTTTTGGGCTGGTTGTTTTTGAGGTATGGATAGTTTTTCATGTATGGACACCCTTTCTGTGCAGTATAGGGGAACATAAGTTACAAGCGGACTTTGTATAGTGTTAAACAGAAACAAATCATGTAATCTGACACACAATTGACACAATTCCATGCTTGCATTCTTGCTCACCTTTCTCAGCAATATTTCAATATTAAAATAAATTGTGCTTTGAAGGTCTGGTTTAATACTAATTAGAGAGAAAACACATTACACATGGATTCATATGGCAATGCAGCTAAACTAATTAACTAATTTCCTCATTTGTCTTTTGTTGCAACTCAATATTAGCATTGCTCGTGTCACACAGTATTATGGTTCGGTTTTTACACTACAAGTAGCCTAACTTTATTGGCCGACTCATCCAATAACGTGCAAGACACAAATATAACATCCTGGCATTTTAAATGTATTGATGTTGCGGAAAAAGATGCATACTGAAGCATTTTAAAATTCTGTCTATTGAAACACCTGATGTATGTGTTATTGAGTTTTTGGACAGGCCTAGTGTCTTGTTTGGCGCCACACCAACAGCCACTGGAATCAGCAGGAACTCAAGACAAGGGACAGCGCAAGACAAATGGAAGACAGGAAACAAATCACTATATACAGTAGCCTATACATTAAATGCCTGCACAGTCTTCACACATACCCTAACATGGGTGAACTGTTTAATATCCAAACATGAAGTGTGTCATGTCTCCAACTTCAACACTATTTCAAGTGGCACCGGATTAGAAGCTAAATCCTCTCCCAAACAAACGGTCAGCCAGTTGCTGGTTCTTTTCAGGCAGGCATCAAGTATGATTGACCCGATGATGCTGCTGGCGTTAATGTGAGTTAGACCATGTTAATTTGCAGTTCTGTCCTACGGGGCTTCTTGAGCCCTCCACTGATAGATCTGCGAATCTGTCTACCCTATCGGAATGTAACACTTCAATACCCAGCATGCCGCAGGGAGGCTTCTGCATAACGGACCTGTCACTCACTCCCCAGCAACTGTTTGTTTGACTGTGTGTGTGTGTTCTAAATATTCTAGTCTATTTCCATATGTCTAGCTGGGTGAGTTTAGCATGCCCTGCACACATGTGAAAAAGTTTTACATACAATTGTTGTATTTTTAATTGTATATTTGAGCTGAAGATTTACATGCTCACAACCCTGTTTATAATTTCATAACTCGATGTGAAAATTAGTGTGTTTTGTTATTTTAATTTTAAAAAACCTTAATTGTGTGCATAATGCATAACCTGAGTCGCTGTACACTATAATAGTACCTTCCTGAAGTGTTGTTGTAGCGCTTAACCACAAGGGGGTTTCTTTGCCATTTAGTGCTTGTCTTGAGGTGTTCTAACACAAATGGAGGGTGAGAGGATGTTTTGACGCCTCCTTCAAAGTTCACGCCACACTTCTGCACAATGACACTGGGACTCAGCTGGATGTCGCTCTATCTGATTTAGTCTTTCAAGACAACTGCTGACGGACAATAACCTGCTTTGTGTCCCCCACGGTGTGTATTTACATGTGTGTGTGCGTGTGCTTGTAGCTGCAGCAGTGGCGTGCCCAGCAGGACGAAGTGGCGAGGCTGGAGGCGGCTATAGCTGCCAGACGACAAGAGGAAGAGGAGGAGAGGCTAAAGAGGGAGCAGGAGAAGGAGGCAGCCATCAGGTCACTGCATAAAGACAAAGTAAACTCTTCCTCTCTTACCCATCACACTGAATTGTATTGTATTGCAGCACTTGCCTATCTAACATTAACACTTTTTAACACGGGTGTGTACAAGGTAGACGCTGGGTAGTAATTGTGTTTCCCAAACAGTTCAATAATCAACATATTGGCGATATTAGGATTGGCTGCCAGACTCATTTGGACGATCACACTCCCTGGGTTTCAAGGTTGCTAAGTGTTGTCAGGGAGAAATGGGTTGCTCACAAACTGGTGTAAACACGTGTCATTTTGTGGGGAATGGGTACTCTACCCTTGGATATCACTAAATATTGTCCGCACTGCGATAATCAATATCCAACATAGTCAAACACTGAACTGATGCATTCTTATACAAGAGATCTCCATAATCAGGTATAGGTAATAACATGGCAGCAACCTCTTTCTAGACGTGAACGATAAATGCCGTTTATTTATAAAATAAAACCCTAATTACAACATTGTTTTTTACAAGGTTTTCAATGTGTGACTTGGAAAGAAATACAACCATCAATTAACATAAGATGGTACGTCAGGTTGCTTACCATGTGCGACTACACTGTAAGCACACGTGGTGAGCAACTTGAAACAGTATGTTGTTAATTATCTGGGTATTTTGATTAATCTATTCATTTATTGTCCTCACAGGTATAACAACGCAGAATATGTGTGTGTGTTGTGTCTGTTTAATTAACTCTCTTCTCAGGGTTCTGCTAGGAGAACATGGGCAACCTGAGACCATCTCTGATTAATGAGAGCATTTAGGCTGCATTGGATTCCATATCATTTAGCACAACGGTCTGGCACACATTTAAATATCACCGCATTCTCTCTATTTACACCTATCTGATTTCTGCAGTGGCAGGATCAATAGGACGTGACGATCTTAGAGTGTTGTGGCTGCTGCTCTTCTTCTTTTCGTTAACCTTTTCTAGTTATTCTTTGTAAATCTCGGTTTCCCCCCAGGTGAGACAGTTTTATTTAAAGCAGCAGAGGAGGAGGGAGGTGCTGGAGAAGAGGGATCAGGAGAGACTTGCCCAGCTCAGGAGCGTCATGGAAGAGCAGGCTAGGAGAGATAAGGAGAGGTGAGTGATGCACCATGGGACCTTGAGTTTTCACTGCTGCTTACTCTTACTGCATCAAGGTTACCAAAGGAGGATCCAGAACCCTACATGGTGTAAAATACCAGCCGTTGTCTTAGCAGGCAAGACGTTCATGTGTTTGCCTTTTGGCTTATGGGTTTATTGAATTAAATTAGTTTTTGTGGTATTTTAAGTGGTAATCTGTATTATTCTATTTTGTCTTTTTTTGGGGGGGGCAACACATTCGGTGCTAAGTGGTCATTGCTGGTGATGAACATGGATAATGAAAATACCACAAAAAAAGGGAGGATTCTGCCTTTGAAACATCCTCGTTTGGTTTGGTTTGCTTAGCGTTTCTCTCCAGCCACTCACACAGACTGGTATTGATACCAACGAATGAGAAGGGGGATCAGGACGTGCTCAGTGAGAGATGAAACAGATGCTGAGAGAGGAGCTGCTCTCTGGCAGCTTCATAAAAACGTCCACAGCCCGAGGGCCGGCTGTGTCAGGGAGATAGGTAACGGCGGCGGCGGCAGTGGCCGTGGAAGAGACGGTGCTGCTAGGTCTGATGTCCTCACCCTCTGTGCTTCCCTCAGGGTGCAGTTTCGGGAAGAGATGCTGCGGCAGCGCATGGGGGAGAGAGAGGCGCGGGAGCTAGAGCGCCAGAGAGAAGACGAAGAGAGACAGAGTCGTTTGGAGGCTCTCAGAAATCAGGTGGATCATTATCTGCCCTCAACCCCATCAGCCGCGCTGATTGGGTCTGTCAGTTCAAATGACCCACAGACTTGGCCTTATCTGAGTTGAGGCATCACTGCCACCCTTTGGCAGTAAGTAAGAATACAATTGTGCGTTACCTTTATATTAAAAGTTTTCCCTATTTATCTTAGGTTGCGGTGGTGGCGGAGGCAGACCCAGAGAGGATGATGGGAGATACAGAGGCTTGGCGGAGCCGGCAGGAGAATGTAAAGAACGAGTTTGAGCTCCGAAAACCTCTCTACAATATAAACACGTACACAGACACACAGGTGAGGCGCGGTGAGATCTACCTTCTCATAATCTCACGAAGCACCGTGATCTGGTGGTCGTTCGCCACGGATCCCTTCTCTGTGCCCGTGAGGTTATGGGACTGCATGGCATCTTCTCCAGTTGCCTTCGTTAGAGGCACCAGATGTTTGGCTCGGTCGTCTGTGAGATTGACAAATGACCCAGCAGGGGAAATTATATAATATGTTTGACGGATCACAACAATGTTTGACTTAGCTAACTTAGTCCACAT
This sequence comes from Acanthochaenus luetkenii, assembly GCA_900312575.1. NCBI lineage: Eukaryota > Metazoa > Chordata > Actinopteri > Beryciformes > Stephanoberycidae > Acanthochaenus > Acanthochaenus luetkenii. The sequence goes on along the minus strand of OMOT01039678.1, from coordinate 1,287 downwards.
TTTAGAGACCCGTTACACAACCTGCCTCTCAAGGCCGGTCAGTCACTCGGCGTAGACAAAACATCAGTTCAGTGATTGGATGTTGTGTAATGCAGCCAGTGACTGATGGTCATCAAACTGTAAAACTATTCTCCTCCAATACCAAACCGTGAGGGGTTAGTCATTAATCGTGGTTCGACTGTGGAATGTATGGTGAACCATAAAATGAAATGGGGTGTGAACCATGTTGTCGTCTGTAAAGCAGCTGTAAAGTTATTACTCACTGTGCTATTTTTACATCTGTTTTCCAGATTGTGTCCGACCCAAGAGTGCGGATCGAGCAGGCTCTTCGGGAGGCCGGTCTCCACCATACCCAGTATGCCAAGGAGGTCCTGTCTGGAGTCATGCCCTCAAGGCCACCTCGACGAGACACTGTGTCCATACTTGACCCAGGTCTCGTTTGGGATACTTGTTTCAAATCAAACCAACCCAGGCTCTAGTATTGGGCATTACGTCTTACATTTCCCACCACGGGTTTGGCTTTATATCAAACGAATTTGACTGATTTGAATGTGTCAAATCAAAGTTCATTATCATTTATTATTGGTTTTGTACTCTACATTGCCTCATGCAATCTCTTTGAGCGATGATCAACATGCAGGGGCGGACTGGAGCGAAAAAACTTCCCGGGACTTTGATCCTGTCCAGCCCACCACACTGACAAATCGTTAGTTTTCAGAGTTTCAGAGACCTTTATTCCTGCTTTCTGATGAATTATTATGCAAGTAAATCACGAAACAACAAGCCAACAAAATACATTTGAACCAAAGTGATCACAGCGGTACCGCATGATAAACAGCCAGGCCACAGCGGACCAAGACGGACCATAGCAGCTATGCAACGTAATACAAAACGCTCAAAAACGTTTGCCCACGTCCCTTATCTGTACACAAAGTCCTCCGATCCTTCTGCACAAATTATGTGATGACTTTGTCATAGAAGCTGTCGGATGTCTTCTGCATTTGTAAATCAATTGTGTCTAACACTTTGAAATAAAGATTTTGATAAGCAGCCTCTCCCTCATTGCTGGGTTCTCCTGTTCCTTTACCTGTTGGGTTCTCCTTTCCTCTACCTGTTGGGTTCTCCTGTTCCTCTACCTAGACAAACCCTTCTCCCTGGCTTTGCTCTGCTGTTCTCTTAATTTCACTCACACAATACTCCAGGCCCTTTGACGTCGTTTTACAACGATATTCCTTTTTTTCTTCAAAAGTCCTCAGAGAAAACTGTACAGAATGTAACATGTCTCTG